>JAGDQP010018809.1:0-35909 GCA_022664845.1 Lepisma saccharinum
CCATCACTGTTCAGAATAATGTTTGGCCTGTCAACCAAACTTTCTAACACGTTGAGTATAAGATGGTAGTGAGATATACAGAAACTGAGACAAAAAGGAAAACGTGTTGTACTAAATAAAATGTAATTTTACCTGGAGTTGAAATTACGTGATTCTGAAAGCATGGGTAAAATACATAAATATAACGAAGACGAACAGAACCGTCGAATATAAGTTGAGAGTGAGATATACAGAAACTGAGACAAAAAAGAACTTATTGTACTAAATAAAATGCAATTTTAACTGGAAATGAAATGATGTGCTTCCGAAAGCATGGGTAAATTACAGTAAGATAACAAACACAAACAGAACCGTTGAATACTAGAGAGAAAAAAAACGTAATAGAGAAACGGCGACAAAAATGATCTTATTTACTAAATAAAATGTGATTTGACTAAACTTGAAATGACAGGCTTGCGGAAGCAATGGTAAATTGTAGAAAACTATGTATAAGCATAGACCTGAATTGAAGTGCAATTGTATGTGAATATGTTTAAAGATATTACTGGTGATATGATTCGTGAAGGAATAAATTTGATTTGAATATAATCAAGGTGCTGCGGTGTATTTATTTTTTTTATATGGGCCAGTTTAGTAACTTTGGACTTCGGCCCGTCACGATTTGCCTTTAGCTGTTAAGTGTTAAAATCCACACCCATGCCCCAGCCGGGACTCGAACCCGGGACCGTTGAGTCGATAGCCTACCGCCGCAGACCGCTCGACCACCCGGCCGGCTGCTGCGGTGTAGTGGTGATTGTTACAGAGGCTGTATAAACGTAGATTTGCTTGTGTTTGTTTTAAATATAAATGGCTCGAATTGTAGCTTTGTAGAATAAAAAGTTCGTGATGCTAATTTAAGAAAGGAATAATATTGGGGGCAAAACCCGTCAAGGACATTATACTGGCGATGGAACCTTGTCCCGTGACATATTTACGAAGCGGAATGTACTACCATAATTATGTGTTGGACCGACATCCCAGGACGAAACCTCCCGGCGGAACGTCAATATAACATCTATTGGTTTGTGAGCTAGGAGATGCGCTTATTTTGGTTTGACATTTGAATCAAAGTATGGCTTCCATTTTTACTGCTAACAGCCATTTGGACGTCTACTAGGCCGTTTGTTGTATCTTATTGAAACTAATGTTGCATATACTGGTTCCCGAAGCTAGGAAATGCACTCATTTTGGTTTGAGCTTTGAATTGGAGCATGGCTTCCTTTGAGTTAAAGCTAACACACACACACATTTGGCCGTCTATTAGGTCTTTTTGTATTTATCAAGAATTGAATATGTAGTGCTGGAACTACGAGCAAATAATTAAGAACTTCTTTGAATAAAGATAACACTTTTTGCACACATAAACAATGCTACAACAGTTTAATATAGATCCCATTGAAACTTTAGGACACATATGACAAAATATGAACGGACGACACTTGAACTAAGTTTTCATAGAATCAGTTGACTGTCTTGAGGGCAATGACGTATAATAACGTGTAACACTTTCAATGATATAAAATATTACAAATTTGGAATGATTTAATAATATTGCATTGGTATATTTTAGATAAAAGATCAGAAACATATGACACTAATGACATGTGGAATAGCCATTTTATGATCGGAAGTGTTTGGAAGTTGGATTTATTTAATAATTAACGCCTTTGATTGTGCTAGATAGAATGTTTGTTGAAACCATTTAAGGATGATATCGCTACGAACGAAAATGAATTAAATAAATAGGTCATCAATGGAACTTTTATGGTATTTGACATGTCCAGATCTGTTTTAAAACATTTGTGTTTGCTGTGATTTTATTGGATACATAAATTACACAACCGATAATGAGAAAACACATTGTGATTGGTTAAAATATCCTATAAAGACCGATCAATGATTGGACTCGAACTTAAGTGCTGATGAAACTGTACGTATTGGCAGTTTGTGAACGTTCTACACAGGAAGTTAGTCCTGATTGTATAATAAGCAGTGTAGAACATTAGAAATTGGCATTGCCGGTAACGTGTATAGCATGCTATAATCATAATCCTATGGACTCAGGACAGTACGAGTGCATTGACATTTATAAGGAATGTAAGGGAGAAATTGTGGACAAAACTTTACTGTATTATAGTACTTGTAATGACATTTATGAAATAATTTTAGATATGCATCCAGATAAGAACATTACACTTGACAAGTTTTTAAACGCATATAAACAAATAATAACAAATGATAGGATGTTGGAGAAATTGCATTCCCTTTTGTGAATGAAGGACTGGATTCATTGTTGTTTTACCTTGTGTCTTTAAGGATGATGATGAGGGATAAGTGCTTCTAAGTGGAGGTTAAATGATTTGTAAACTTTATAGGTAATAGAGCAATGCGAAATCATGATGTTACGAATACCATCCTTAAGACGAGATGTGTGGTGAATTTCATTCAAATTACGTAAATGAAAGAGTGGGGTGCGTAGAAGTGCTTTAAAACGAGTGTGTTTGCGCACAAAAATATTATTGTATAAAGTCTATGATTGTACGTTTTGTTTTAAAGTTAGTGTGCATAGAAGCTTTGTTGATGGTGGTCTATAGTTTGGAAGAAAAGGCAGAAGCAGTTTAATATTGAAAAGTTAGTATCAGGATTTTGATATGCAGTATTACGTGTATTTAATTTGAGAAATTAAATACTTTGAACGGTATTGTGGCTTGGTGACGATAGGAAGCATTGTTAATTTATAACGAATCTCTGGGGAGAAAAAGATAGTCGGTCTAGTGGCACTTTTCTAAATGCAGTGAACGATGCGGAACTTTCTCAAATATTGAAAACCGGTCGCAAAGTCCCTCCTTACTTATGAAAAGTGATGTTATTGTGAAAACCCCTTTAAATGTTGTGCCCTTAGAGAACAGTGTGTATCCTCTGTGTGTAAATACAGACATAAAACTTGCAACGTAGGATCCCTGTTCTTTAAAAATGTGTATGTCCCCAAAACCACATGAGATGAAAAGTGAATTTGCTGACATGGATATTGAAGAAAGACCAGACAGTCCATCCGTATTAAAGCCAAGTTTTACCAGTAACACAAAACTTAGAACAAAAACCTCATGTTCTCCAACAATATGCATGGAAATAAACATGTCCCCAAAAACAAATGAGGTGGAAAGTTAATTGGTGCAAATTGATACGATAGTTAAATGTGGAGATGTCATGTGAGAACTGCAAAGTCCTGATGATATGCAGGAAGACATAAATATTCATACTAAACTGGCGGAAAAAGGTGAACGTCATGAAATGGATAGTGGACGTGATAGGAAAGAGAAAAGGTAAAGGAAAGCATTTTGTGCATGTGAGCGAAACATAATTGAGGAAAGTTGTATATTTGAAGCAATGGAAACTGCAAATTGTTTGATTCCCGCTAATGTGGTGGATGTGTACAAGAAGGTAATGAATTGGATTATACCTGTATAGGATTTGGCTGGAATGAAATAGAACGTGGAAAACTGCTTAATGATTGAATGTAGTATATTTGAGCCTACTAATTTTAAGGCTTTATATAATGCGTATAAAGTGAAACAATAATTCAAAGACTATACAATTGTTATATTTGAAGTGGGATTAAGAAATGTACTGGAACGTAAGCCGACTGAAGTTCAGAAAGTGTTACTTGTTAAAGATATTTTGCTCAACCTAAGGAGTGACTTTAGTGTGAAGAGAGAAAGATGGAAAAAGGATTTAGGACGGTTAATATGTGGATAAAACATATTTTTGTGGTTTGTATAATAACACGCACGCGCACTACAGCAAAAGACTATACACATGTATATAGAAATATAGACAGAACTTATGAGGCTTGTAGGTATTTGATATTTGGTTTTGAAAAAAGAAGGTATTTGGTAGTACAGTATTTGGGTTACCTGTGGATTTACATAAATATGAAGCAGGCTGGGTTAGAAATGTTTCAATTCGATTAAGCTGAGTTTCGTCATTAAGACGTAAACGCGAATAGTTTCACCTTCCCTTTCCCCAATATTAAACCCTAGCAGTCGTTGATATTTTGTGGAACCTCTATACGGAAAGTTATTCCTCTAAAGTGTTGTATAATCGAAGCGCGAGCATTGTGTGAAGACGTTAGCGGCAGTTTAGTTATAAGAAATACTTGCAGTAAACACGAGAAATCATGGAGGGATCACGTTACGCTAAAGTAATTGCGAAAGAAGAACAATTTTTTGTGTAGGTTCGACTTTATATTTTTTCAATGCTTGGAAGAAATTCTTAAGGACTTTGATATTGAAAACAATCTTCGGCGTATTTGATGCTATTACATGATTGAGGAAGAAAAAGACGGGTGCCCTTGTGGCAATTTGAGAGCAACGAACATGTACTGCACATAGTAACGAATCCAGATTCTGTTCACGCGGTTTATAAACTGTTTAATAAGTTGCATTATTATACCAGAATTAACTTTATTGCCTTTCATCGGTGCTTGGCGAAACTGGTAAACAACCATTTGGATAATGTGCGTGAAATCCTCCAAACAAAAGTAAAACCTTTTGAATAACATTATATTATGTGAACTGTATTATTTTGGGCAGTGGCAGTGTATTGATTAGAACTATAGAAAAAATCAAACTTTACACAAACTGTAAGACTAGAAAGAAAATTAGGCGTGATAGAAAATCATGATTTTGTAAAAAAAAACACTACTTAAACTTGAACATGAAAAGACACCAAACTGAACTTAAACATACCTAAGTAATGTATAGTGTGGTGATAGTTTTGTTGTTTTTAAATTAGTAAGGTCAAATACTATCATGATTTATATTTATGTGCCTTGAGAATTGTTGTGAGGTGTGTACTATTTATAATATTGTGTTTTAATTTTGAATACTATTTATAGCTTTAAGCTCAGGCTGGCATATTAAATTTTGTTTGATTTACATTTTTGCTCTGAGAAAAGGTGTTGGCATTTAAAAAAAACTTTTTTACTTTCGACTGAGTTTAACTTTTTTGTACGAATATTTTTACATATTTATAAACTTTATTTTAAGGTACTTATCTGCTGGAATGAAACTGACAAGCTCCTTATACTACTCACAATGTTGTACACCAGTTTCTGATGTCTTTAATGCATTCCAGATGGTGCAGAGATTTAGAACAATCGCTAAGGAAAGGCATTCGCTTTATTTTAAACTTCACAGGTGTACAATTGTGTAGTTTAGTTGAAGGCCTGAGAACACTTTTATTTGGTTATGGAATGGTTTATTTTATTTTATAATTAAAGTGTAGTATACGACCGGGTAATATGGACTCTAAATTAACATCAGCATTTAATAAAGCAAAATTATTATATACAAAGACCTTTTCGATAATACTATAGACATATTCACACTTGACATTTATCTAGACTTGCATGGGAAATTCCAGTAAAACACCACTGCAATCTAAAATAGTATTGGAAATGGAAGGCATAAGGTCAACATTGAACAGTAAAATTCGTATCGCAAATGCAAATAATTTTTTCACATATGCTGTGGCATATGAAATTCAATCATGTTGATATCGTATGGTAATTTATTTTTTAATAAAGAGAGATCTTTCATCGTCATTATTATGTTGGGATATAATCCTAAAAGCTTTCGTATTTGTAGATGTAAACATTATATCGATATATGGGTTGTTTGTCCAATACCTTGTACAACTATCACTGTAAAACAAACTATTATTTATCGTGCTAAATGTAGAATGTGCGACTTTAGACACGTTCATGTCATGTCTCAGAATAAATCGTACTGGTTTTAATATGATGGAGGTTTAAGTATTAATACAGAATAACATAATAATAATTACAATTTTATTTATTACCTTTATAGACATTAAAGAATTGGGAAAAGAGAGAGGAGGGAAAAGGATTTGGGAAACTGACGGCTAGGGTGTATGTTGATGGCATCGTCCCAGTATTTGCATATCGTAAATGCATTAAAACAGTAAGGATTGTTCGCCGCTGCAATTAAACGCATGACTTCCCGAACGCTATTTGAACACAGTACCAATGGTTCACAAACAATCATTCCAAGTATTTGTTTACTTAAACTATAGAAATGATAAAACTGAAATAATTATAGTTTGTCCCATATTGCTTACTTATTTTGCAATACGTGTCCGCTTGTGAAAACATGTTAGAACTAGAAGTCATATACATTGGAATAAAACTGAGTATGACAGAGACGCAACAGGAAGACTGGCTTTTGATTATATAGAAATTAGGATAACAGATGGTAGGCTGTGTAATTAAGTCATTGTGTAGTAACATAAAAGTAATTACTGATAATATCTAAATAAAGTTTGAACATATGACCTTTAAACATGTCTGGAATCAAACTTGGGAAAACATTCCCAGAATAAGCAATTGTTGAAAGACAATGCATGTTATTTATAATTTGTAATCTGAGATTTCCAGTAAAGAAATTTGCAAAAGGGTTTCGTTTTACATTGGAAGAACATTTTGTTATCTAAGGAGACGAATACCTATAAAATCGATTCTCTCTGGATCACCAACCCATAGAATAAGAATCACAGCTTACGAGAAAGATGTAATAGCGAATCTTCTTATCTTGAATTCCGTTATAATATTACTAGCTAAGAATAAGAAGACAAAAAGTTGCAAAAGAAAATAACGTGTTAAGCATAAACATTACAGTTTCTTGGCATACAGAAACAAAGATATTTATGAGAGTAATGAAACAAGTGCAAAGAATAAGTAGGAAGTGCTATTTATTTTGAACAGAAATAAAACTTTAAACACAGCAATACAAAAGTATCGCGTTTTGCTTTACGAGAAGACATCTTCCAAAAGTTTCTCAGAGGAAAAGGTCTTCTTTTTAATTAGAGTGACATCTCCTTAAAAAATGTTTCAGGAAACTTTCGAAATATTACATTAAGAGGCCACTTATATGAAGAAGTTTCATTAGAGTGGCATATTGCATGTATTTATTACTCCAGAAAAAGACCTATGCTAGGAAACGTACTTGTAATTGTTGATCATTGAATCTGACTTTAGTTAATACTTTTGGAATTTGAATTTATTTTAAGGCCTTTAGGCAACTATGGCTCAGGGCGTTGTTAATACTATAAAGAAACCATGCCGTGTCAAACTCATAACTGACTCTATGAAATACTTTTATTATAAATTGTGTTTCTAATGTAAAATATAATCTCAAAACTTGCTTTTGAAATAGAATTACAAATCGAATTTGAAGAATGGTATGCTGTTACATAATACTTGTCATAAAGCGAGCTGTGGCGTCATATGAAAAGACGTAACCAGCCCAGAACAGCTGCGCATTGGTTTCATATAATAAAATTGTTTCAGAAAAAACTTGACGGGACCTTGTTATACTAATATTCGCAGGTAGGACGACCACTCCATCCGATTTCAGCCACACTTATATTTCCTGTATCGATTTTTTTATTTTTCGTATAACAGTTACGGAAAATTTAGATTCACTGTTCCAAAAGATAAACTGGAAGTAACCGATAACAAAGACCAATTGAGTTCCCGTAAACAATTAAGAATAAGAATAATTTGTTTCGTGATTGTCTAATGTAACATTTTAAGTTATGATAAGGAAAACAATTTTTAAAACCATCACTATAATCACAAAAAATTGAAATATTTTTTAAAATGTCGTTTTAAGAAAACAAAATCCTTGACACTGCAGAATATGAAAACAAAGGCTTAAACAAAAAATGCCGCAACGATGGTTGCAATTACTTTTACGGAAAGAAAACAAGCAATCATGTAATGTAACAACCAACATTGACATGTAATGCGACACGAAACCTTTTTCTTTTCTCATACACAAAATACTTTACGTGAAGTTACATTGTCACAAAAAAATTAACAAAAGAGTAACATCCAATGTGAGAGAAAACTTTTCCTTGTCGTGCAAAACTGTTTTCAAAATAAAGTTACATTGTAAAAAAAGATTACATATATGTCATTGTCATAAAACTTTATTAAACCTTTTTGTTATGCAGACTAGTTTTTCTACAAGCATTCTTTCATAAAATATTTAAAAAAAATTGTTAACATAAAAACTATTTACAAAAAATACATGCAACAAAAAGCTCTGCAACACGAAATATAAAAAGAATTTCATACTTTGAGATAAACAATTTCTGTCATGCAAAACAAAAAACCGTAACTATGAAAAGTAAAAAGCAAGCGAGCATATTTTGTACAAAGTTTCTCAAAAGGTAAAAAATCAGTACTTTGAAAATGTAAATAATAACAATAAATTACAAATGAAACAGGTACAAGAACAAAACCTTTTTCATATTAAAGTATGGAAATACTTTCTCATCTTAGGTTACGTTATAATATTGTAATCTTGAACGAAGTAGCAAGCGTCTGAGTGAAATTGTTTTTCCAAAGAAGCATCGATGTGTAAGATATAACTAAAGCCCAGACCTTAGGTGCTATAATGATTATTGTGTGTCCTTTTACAATGTAATGCGGGAATGTACAACCTTACAGGAACGAAAAACTTCAGGGGCTAAAGGACACCCAAAGGATAAAACGAAGTGAGTCATCGAAATTCACCTACCAACTTTGCAGATGTGAATTTCATTGACTCGCTTTGGTTTGCCCTTTGAGTGTGTTTTGCCCCTGAAATATTATGCATTCCCGCATTACATTATAAAAGGACATACAATAATCATTATACCACCTAAGGTCCAGTCTTTAGTTATATGTAACTCATCGGTGCTTGGCAAAAACAATTTCACTCGGTCGCTTGCTACTTCGTTCAAGGTTACAATATAATAACGTAACCTAAGATGAGAGTGTTTCCATACAGATCATTGTTAATAAAAGAAAATCTTTGTTCTTGTACCAATTTCATTTGTAATTTTTGTTATTGTTGTTTATATTTGCATTTTCAAACTACAGATTTTCTATTTTTTGAGAAACGTGGTACAAAATATGCTTGCTTGCTTTTACATTTTGTAGTCACAGTTTTTGTTTTGCATTACATAAATTGGTTATCTCAAAATATGAAACCCATTTTTACTTTTTGTGTTGCACAGTTTTTTGTTGCATGTAATTTTTTTCTAAATACTTTTTATTTTATGTTAAGAATTTTTCTAAAATATTTTATGACAGAATATTTGCAGAAAAAATTTCTGCATAATAAAAAACCTTTCGATGTTACATTGCATGTCAAAATTGTTATGTACGTCGTGAAAATGTTTTTGAGACGAGTTCAATCCCGTATTATTCATCCAAATCGCAGGGGCGGGTTTCGAGTTCCTGGGGTCATATTTTAACTCAAGAATTAGGACTGAAGGTTTCTCAAGTGTAATGGAAAGGGCTTGGTAAGACTAACACAAATTCCTATTATTCATCAGATCACAGGGGCGGGACTCGAAATACCAGGATAGGTAAATTTTCAACTCAGGAACTGTTAGACCTAGGAAAATAGTTGAGATGTCGTTGCAAAAATCTCGGAGCAATTTTTCCAACGAAACATTAATAATCCAAGCATGCTCGCTGCTGAAGCTGTAGCTCATATGCACAGTCCCCCGACTGGAGTCCGCCTGAATTGTTTTTAGAAGTGCTTTTGATAATGAGCTCAAATGAAGTTGGAAGCAAACAAAATCCTAAATTCTAATACTGAACCTAGAAATGTCTTAGACTCGATCGAAGTAATTAAATATATTTTATACTTATATACTTACTTTGGGCTGCTGGAGATCTCTTCTTGCAACTTTTGACAGTGTGTGTCAGCTTCTTTTTTATTTAATATCAACAGCTGTTGCAAAAATGTCCCACAAATTATTGATAAAGTGCAACACAAGATTCAAAAGCACTGTCATCAAATAAAAACAAACTTGACCATACGCATTGCACACAAGGTTACTCACTCACAACTAGTAATGAAAGAAACTAACAATATGGTGTCTCTGTAATTTAGTCACTATCACGATCTCTCTTCATCCTGTTATTAATAATGATTAATATACTTCCGATTTGTAGGATCAATGACAATGCTTGTTTATCCGTTTCCCTATCGTGACGCCACTCAGCCTATATCGTCTCGAGAATAGAAACAGCGCAAAATATTCAGTTATTGTCGGAAAGAAGCAACAAAGAGGATTTATGAGACTTGTTGTATTTGGGGACACGAAACAAATATTTAAAACCAATAAATGCATTTGAAAGAACTTATGAATGGTAGTAAAGTTCTTCAACATCAGCAGCCCATAACCCTCGTGATCATGAAGTACACCGCAGTTGTGAGCAGTGCTATCAGCGTTTTATCCTCTCTCTCTCTCTCTCTTACCACTCAATCTCATTTTCCTGGTTCAGAGGGGAAAACTGGCAGGATATAGAAACCACGATTGACAACGTGTTGTATTGACCTCTTCCAAGGAGAGGCCAGGGGAGGGCAAAGGAACCCAAGTGAACGTCGAAAGAACCTTCAAATTATCGTTTGCTTTCAGCGAGTTTATGATATTAACAATAAAAATTAAGTGAGAAAGTGAAGAGGTTTTACAGAGGGCTCTTTGTTTTGTAACGGGGTTAGCGATGTTAGCTTGGCCATGAGATTTGTGTCCAAATGGCTAATTTTAGAATACCGGTACGACCCTAACGCTACAAGTAGTGGAAAATGTGGTAATCTCTATTAGGTAACATTACGCTTCCAAAACAAAAGGGCCGGCGGGAGGGGGAACACCTGAGAATTTCCGTTTTCCCGGCCGTGCCAATCCGCCTCTGGTTTCAAATTTTCTGGAGCCTTCAAAAGTACATTCGGAGCCCTACAACCGTTTCACGGAGAGGAGATCTCTCTGAAAGAAAGCTGAGCAAACACTAAGCTAGCTGACGTGACAATGCTTCTGAGAGTTATTTGCATTCAGTTAATACAGTATTTAAATTTTAATCTGACCGATTCTAGCAAAACTGAAAGTATAACGGAACGGACTACAGCAAGATTTAACCTGGCCCGAAATCCACCCCTGACTGTTTTCACCTTCGTTAGTTTTTTCCGTTGTACTTGCATAGAATGACACCCCAGTAGATGGTCACAGAATTTCGACAAATCTCCGCATCAGCCGGAAACTCGCACGTTTATCTTGTTAGCAGCTCTCCCTGGGATTTATTATTTCGTTCAGGTACCCCTTTTTAGCCTTTCTGTGTACATTTCTTGGCCAATCACCTCTTGTATTTCTGCTCTCTTTAGTGTCTTTTTATTGCCCCTTGTTTGTTCTGGTTGATGTTTGGCAATATTCTTCTTGAAGTATATGCAATGCGCGTGTATTAAATAAACATTGTTGTGTTTATGGTATATCTGTGCTTTATCAGAGAACAACTTTTGATTTCATGTTTGAGCGAACCCTTATATTCTGCCACAAATTCTGGTTTCACAGTATTAGAGGCAGGTAATGTAGGAATCTTACTATCTAACCGGTGTCTCTGAACACCGAAACTACCGAATTGGTTGCATCCTGACCATTTAATTTGTATTGTAGTATTCTGAGTCCATTCACATCAGCCTGTTGTATTCTCTCCTTTTAATATATACAATAAAGTATATACCCCAGGTTTAAATTGAAGTGAATACAGAATGTACAAAAGGTTGCAGAAGGATGTAGACGTGGGTTTTGGATGAAGCCGAAGAAGAGAATTTGGTAACTTTTTCCATGATGATGTCAGCAGAAATGAGCGTAAGCTCATATAACATGAGCATGAGTTTCAGCGAGCTTAGTTTTTAAAACGTGAGTTTGAGCGTGAGCTTAACTCAGTTTTTTAGGCTTGAGTTTGAGTTGAGCTGCGAAAACTTTAAAAGTGAGTGTACTCAACCCTGGCGGACTTCAACACGGCGCCCGTGGTGGTCACTTGTTTTTTCGCTTGCCCCAACCCCCCAAGCATCATTTGTGGCCAATGTGGACTCCAGCCCAACAGCCTTTCCTGTCACCTGACTTTTGGTCCACCCGGCATATATAATCAATGTTCCGTTGGTAAAATTGCGACGAGACCTTTCCAACGACACCTCAACCACCTTCCTAGCCCTATGTAGTTCCAAAATTGAAATTCTTCCGGAAACTCAGGATTCATCCATGCAATCTTGATGAATGATACGGGTTTGAACTTGTCTTGCCGAGACCTTTCCAACGACACATCAACCAACATCTTAGTCCAAGTAGTTCCAAAGATACAAAATTTCCCCCTATCTCTGAATCCACCCGTGCTATCTGGATGAATGATACGGGTTTGAACTCGTCTTGCCGAGATCTTTCCAACTACACCTCAATCAGTTAATGAATTGGAAAATAACTGATTAAGATTTTATATATGGACGGCGAAGATTCATAGTGGTGCAAGTCAGTCGTTGTGATTTAAATTACGTACATATATTATTTACTTCTTACATTATAGAATTAAAAAAGAAATATCGAGATATGTGAGTATAATCACAAGATACTTGACATTTTCTTCGTTTACTCCAATCTTCAGGGAGACCTGACTTACACCACTATGATTCTCAACTGTCCATATGTACGGTACGTTAATTTTACCAGATTATTCGGAAATAAATGGGCGTTATTGTATCGTTCAACGTTTCATTCAAAACAGTGTCCGTCTGCAGAGCCATCTCTGTTAACAATTCACAAGACTCTCAATATCGTCGTCCCTACATAAACGTGGTTCATGTGAGGAAACGATGTCATAGAAGGCACTTTCGGCACTGTCCCTGTATTTAAACACCCTGCATTTCAGGTATAGTGCTACCAAGATGACTTGAGCTGTGCCAAAAATATGAACTAAAACACACACCCTCGACACACACACGCGTTGCGCCAATAAGGGTTCAGCGGGGCGATAACCGAGGGAGTCTTGAATATGGAATGCTATTGCCAAATTTAACAGGAGGTTCAGTTGAAATAAGGATGGCTGAAAAGGAAAATTTTGTGGTACGCAGTGAGGGAAGAAAAATAATGAGTGAAGTGATAAAGTTTTGTGACGATGAGAAAAGTTCAGGCCACTCGATGTTTCCCATAGAATGAGCAACGGAGAGAGCAGCTGCTGCTTCTGGAAAGTCTACTTGGGGTGTTAGGAATTCCGGAATTCGGAAAGTCGGTGACTCAATGGTAAAGCGCTTACCTTTTGCGCTTAAGATCGTCGGTTCGATTCCTCTTCTTGCCATGTGAGTTTTGTGATGGACAAACACCGTGTGCATGGGTTTTCTTGCGGTTCTTCAGTTTCTCCCCATTTTCTTCATTCCACCAATCATCCCATCATACTCCATCAAGTCTCTGCAAAAGTTTCCTAAAACGTATATGCTCCAGACTTTAAATTCGAATTCAAATTCGGAATTCTGACTTTCCGAAATAGAATTTTAACACAAGAATTTTAATTTTATTTAGGCCCTTAAGCACCTCAGACTCAGGCGTTCATCGTAAGATTTTTTTACACTGTTTTACATCTTAGCCAGCAAGAGTTAATTGTACTCAAAATAACGCCTTGTACTGCCTGTTGGCGGTGGACCGTTCTTTTCTATCATTTGATTGGCGTAACATTCGGGAGGTCGTCGGTTCGATCCCAGCGGGTAACCATCCTGACTGAGGTTTTCCCAGCGTTTTCGCTCAGTCACACCAGGCAAATGCCGGGGTGGCATCTTCAACATAGGCCATGGCCAACACCATCCCGAATCCTTTCCCCTCCCCTATCCCGATCTGAGCCTTAGGTGCCTAAAGGACACAAATAAAATTCAAACTTCTATCATTTGGTGGTGATGACCGACATTCGGAAATTCACACATTTCAGAATTCCCACTTTCCGAAACTCCGACATTCCGGAATGTCGGAATTTCGAATTGGTATTTAATTAGTAATCGTGTTTCTCGCCTTTTAATGTTTTACCTGTATTGGTTTTGAAAGTACGAAATGCAAAGGCCGAGAATAAGATATTCCTCTGTCTCAAACTCCACTCAGCAGCACATAAGGAAAATGGGAAGGTGTGTGTACCGTTTGTTTTTCAACTCCCTCACACAACTGAAGGCAAAGTTCAAGTTGCGAAGTGTGGCAACATAGCTCTACGGGTGGTAAGAGGATGCGAAATTCTTTCAAACGAAAGCAGCGCGTCAAAAGGAAGATCATATCTCGTGACATATTGGCACTACTATAGTGACTCAGATGCATAAACATACCTTATGGTATGTTGGTACGAAGTCCGGGGACTATGGACGATGCGAGAGTACTTCAGATCACCCACCTTCCATTTCAGAACATTTGCCACGTGCGGTTTGATATTCTCGTAAGTACTCTCAATATTTAGTTTTCATAGAAACGGTAGGTTACCTTTTTAATACTTCTAACAGATTCAGTTAGATTTGGTAGCCAAAACATCATTCTAAAGTTTACCCCAAGAATCTTAATCTTAGCTTCGATACTAAAGAATGTTTTACTTAACGAAAATACCATTTAGAACATTTAGAAAACAGTAGTATATCAATATATATTTTTCTCCAGTCAAGCATCTAGATCAGAGGCGACGATTACCGGTCAGAAGTGGGGGGGGGGGAGTTAGCCTTTAAATATTTGTATCAGCATAAAATATGTTTGATGCATCTTCTAGTCGTGTTTTCAAGTGGGATTGCATAAATAACATGATATTGTTGTACACAATTCATAATAAATGGGCCCGGCTAATTATTAAATTATTTTTAATGGCTTAATTGTAATCACATGTATGTTTATGGACGAACTGAGTGATTATGATCAGTTATGGGCTGTTTGTTCTTACATTTTTTTAAACACATATTTTGGCACATTTTATACTTCAATACACATTTTAGTGTATTTTCTCCCTGCATACATATTTTACAAATTGTTTAATTTCGTGTTCAATGATTTTAAGTAAATATATTAATTTGAAGTAATCGTAACACCCCCATAGCACCTCAGTATTAAGGAATTTATTTACAAAGACAGTCACAAGAACTGAATCACCGGAATTTTACGCAAAGGAAAATTGTTGCTAAATCATTTAATAAACTTGTGAACGACAAGTTACATAAAGCAGGAATGCATGTAATAAGTAAACAGAACATTATAAAACTGTAATTTAAACATATGTTATGTAACGATTACAGCAAGGACTTTTCCGGGTATCTGAATTCCATGGGCCATCGTGTCATTGTGTCTCGCTGACCAATGGAATTCCAAAGAGTACCTTTGCACCCAGAATTGGGGAAACAAAGCGTAAAGAAAAATATTGGTACATCCAAAGAACAGTCCTTGAATCACTTGCGATACAGTAACATCGATCAATACCTAATGCACTCGCAACCATTCTATCTTTAGATCTCAGTATAAAATAAGCACGGAGCAGGATCCGTTGCGTGGAGGATATACTGGGTAATATTCCTTTTATAAATTTTCAAAATTTCTTTGAAATACCACCAATCATTACAAAATGAGAACTTCTATTTTTTTCTTTTATAACTAAAAACTTCTTTGATACCATTACCACTTGCTACATGGCAACTATATGAACTATACAGTACATCCAAAATGTTCATGAAACTTAGCTGCCAAGGCTAGAATGCAATATCTTTCAGAAACTTTACACAATTCTTTCTTCTGCAACTGCAGCATTACTTTAAATATAGCATGAACATCAAACATGGAATGTTTCAAGAACGAAATGCAAACTATTTAATATTTCCTATAGTACTTGAAAGCCAGGCATATCTATGAGAAGTAGCAACATACAAGAACATAAATACAAATTCCACCGACCTACTACTTTGCTCTCTGTCGCGTTTTTTTATTTTCTTTCTACTTCTTTTAGTAGTAAAAATCTATAATATAGGCTAGCAATCTAAGATATTAGGAACAAGTAACTAGGTTAACAAGTTAGTATTATTTCCTGAGTGTTATATTTAATGTGCTAACTACAGTGCGTCTAATTAGTGTTACACCGGAAGTGCCTTACGCTCCAAGCGCAATAAACTCAGATTTTCTTTCTATTTGCAACTAAGCAAACAAGTTGAAACGCAATACAGTAAAGTAAACAAGATGCCAAGAGGTAATCAACCCCCCTAAGGTGACGGAAGCGGGCCACAACCGCCTACGACAGGAACGCCCAATCCAAGACAGACTATCAATCCGCCCACATATTATAAGGACCAACCACTCAATGGCTTTCTAGCGAAATTCGAGCTTATAGCACAAATAAACCAGTGGAATGTGACCGAGAAAAAGTTAAGATTGGGAGCGTGTTTAAACGATACGCCCTTCGACATATTCTTGTCACTACATGCGCAACAAGATTTAAAAAAAAATGACATTTGAACAACTAACCGAACGGATACGTGACCAGCTTAGGCCGGCCTCGCACGCAGTCGAAATCGAATCTATATTGAATGCCCATCTGGAATCTGAAGACCAAAATCCAATACTGTATTTAATCGGTAAAAAGAAACTAATAGACTCCAACTACTCAAGTATGGACATAAAAAGCCAATCTATTTTATTACAGTAGGTTTGAGGTCCTCGTATACCTGTCTTGACCAGGTATCCCTCCAACAATATAACTCAATCTCCGATTTAAAAACAGCATTAGAGGAACTTGTAAGCAGAGCGTACCTTTTATCCAAACAAAGACAACTTGAAAAAGAATCGGTTCAGAATAGGCAACAGAAATGTATTTTAATCAACCACCAAATGAGTAGAACCATCACAATCAGGGGATGACATCCTAAACCAAATGCTGGTAGAACCGCTTCCTAACATACAACTTAAACAAACGCAGCCATTTCCAAACACTAACACAAGTCAAACGGATACAGCAAACTTCCGAACAGCTTGCAGCTGCTTCCACAATGTCAGCACAAACGCCGACCAATATAGAAACGGCCTGCCAGCCAACATCATCTGGTGATAAAAAGGAAACTAAGCCACTGCAAAGCACATGGAAAACGAGATTCGGCCAGAAAATTTTGACGTAGGATGCATGAGATAACCTTCAAAATTTAACTTTACATGTACAATTTAGAATTGATCAACTTCCTAACAAACAAACAACCTGTTATGCACGTAGAGGAGGCAGGGCCCCTATACAAACAGGACACTCTGCCCGACGTAACTATACACAAAACAATTACTCAGGCAATAGGTACCAATATAACAACAGCTACAATGCAAACAATCAATATAGTCAGAGCCGCGGCCAGAACAGAGGCGCCCCAAGGGAAAGGGGGAGAGATAGAGGTCGACAATAAGGCAACCGATCCTACAATAAACCAAATTCAAATAATAAACAGCGTACATATGTAGCCGATCACCCTCCCAACGATGATGATTGTTTAATCTATGGACGAGGGTAACATCAAAAGGTTACCCCGCAAAATAGCAAAACTAACTGGACCCAAAAATCAGCAACATGTAAAATATATGCAACACAACTTTTGCAAAATCATAAAATAGCGACTATTTCTGCATCAATAAACGGTAGAAAATAAGAACTAATTATAGATAGTGGTTCGAGTTTATCGACTTTAGGAAATAATATTGTACCAAAAGATGCAAAAGTTATAAGAGCTAAAACGAAAGTAAAGGGAATATCCAATAAAGTTATTTGTTTGAAAACGGGTGTTACTAAATATAGAAATTGCGGGAGCAGCTTTCTCTCACTTTTATATATAAATCCAACAGAATTAACTAACCCAATTCTTTGAATGGATGGACTATACGATTACACACATCTAAGCTCGACTTAGACAAAAACTTGTTCTCCGTATGTCCTAGGATATCAACAAGCAAACAATACCACCGTGTTAGTAAATTGGTAAACACGTACACCTGTAAAATACAAAGACACTCTTTGTCACCCAGGCAAGTTCGACTGTATAAGGCCAGATACATCGGTCACCATAAAAAGTGTAACAAAATAATGTACATGGAAAAGATATAGTTTTCGAACCAAACCAAACGTCAGAACAACGATTAAATATTAGAATATTACCATGTGTTACTAACAGCAACCAGGTACAAACTTATATCAAATATAAGTGATATACCAGTACGCTTACACAAACAATGCATTTTAGGCAAAGTTTACACCAATTTTGAAATTAGAACCATACAAGAGACGAAACAGAAACAAAACACAAACATACAGAAAGTACTCCGAATGCACAACGAAGACGAAAAACTCCGCCAGCGTCTTAAGCGCACCGCAGAATTATTTGACGTATCAAAATTAGATATAAAACCCGAGTTAAGCCCAAAGCAAAGGAAACAAGTTGAACAATTACTTTATGAATTTCGCGACGTGTGGAAATACGACCAATCGGATATCGGATTGGTAAAACTTACGTTCAGAAGCTCAATATCGATCCATCAATCCGTCCGTTTGCACACAAGAGAGGTCCCACTTCATATTTTACCGAAGGCGAAAAATCTCGTTGACAACTTAGTAACGGCTGGAGTCTTAAAGGAAGGGACCACAGACTATATGTCAAGAGCTGTCTTGGTGAAGAAGCCAAACAAAGAAGAATACCGCATTACAATCGACATGAGATATTTAAATCAATATATTTATAAACCTGAAATTCAACCCACTATGAGATCAACGCTTTATAAGTTAAAGGATTGCAACTACATGGTCAACATTGACATAAGCTCGGCATTATATTCCAGCAAAGTCGACAAGGAGTCCCAAAAATATCTCGGCGTCGTAATTCCGCCTCTGGGCTCGTATTTGACAAGATCACCACAGGGATTACTCACATCATCCAGTGCTCTTGGATACGTGATGAACAGACTTACTAAAGATCTAAACCAACAAATAGTTTCTATGCGGATGATCTTCATGGCTCAGAATTTTCCAGTGCTGGAAACACTTCGAAAAATATTTCAAAATGTTCGTGAAACAGGAATCCACCTAGCAATCTCGGAAGCAAAACTCTTTTACTCTAAAGTAGAAGCCTTTGGATTCGAGATTAGTCCAAAAGGGATACGAGTAGCAAAGAAGATTAGGGACACCATTACAAATTTTAAGTCCCACAGAGACATAAAATCTCTACACAAATTTATCGGTCTGTGCAATTTTTGCCGCAAACAGACCACAAATGGCGAAATTACTAGCTCCTTTACTACCTTTCATTAAAAAAGGAGCTAAGTATAAGTGCCTAGAACTACACGAACGCTGTTTTACAGACATAAAAAGAATCCAGGCAGACAGTACTTCTTTAGTTCATTACGACACATCCGCACCAATCTGTGTTTACAGTGACGCAGCACAAGATGATCTTGGAGGGGACTATTCTACAAAATACCCCCAAACAGGCCAATGGAAGGTACTCGCTTACTGTTCAAGAAAATTTAGCGACCGAAAGACACCTTTGAACGTGAGATCATAGCAGCCACGTATGTTCTCATTTTTTCCCCTAGGAATACAATTTGAACTTTTTACAGACTCCAAAGTTTTTTCAATGGGAAAAATGCCAAGGATCCACACGGAAGACTTGCCAGAGCATTAGAATTGTTTAACCAATACGACTTCGAACTACATCACTGCGCAGCAGATGACATCGCTGATATTTTCACTCGCAATATTGACAACCCAAAAGTAGAAGAAGAGAACAACCCATATGATGTAACAAAGAATTTTCACCGTTGGAACTGATGAACAACCAAGTAAACAAAAACCGGATGTGAGAAGTCTGGAAGAAAATTACGAGATTTTTAGACAAGACGATCGAACCAATGACCCTATACACAAGAGTCCCACAAATAACACATTGTCAAGAGGACATCCATTTCATAGGTACCCTATATCAGGACTTACAAATGGAAAGATGTCAACGCAATGACCCCACATTTGGAAACATCATAGAAGCTCTGCAAAGTCCAGTCTGTTACAGACCAGAAACTGCTGAGAGAATGTAAATACTACAAACTTTTACAAGGTGTATTATACAGAGTGCCTCATAAGAACAATGGAAAGAACATTAAACAGCTCTGTATACGACAGGAATTGCAAGATGCATGCTGTGATTCCATACATGCTTCCAAAACCGTCAATCGCTTAGGCTTCAAGAAAACGTATTTTTCAGCAACACAGAAATACTACTTCAAGCAAATGAATCAAGCAAGTTAATCACTACAAAAATTCGCTTTTGTGAAGTTGTCAGCGAAATAAATAAGAAAACAGCCGCCCGATGAGCTACAGCATGGTTCGATCCCACCCCCTTTTACTACTTATCAACTGGATACGTCCGGTTCATATCCGATTTCATACCAAGGACGACGTCATATCTTAAAAACGATAGACGAAGGTTCGAGACTAGTTATCTCAAAGGTAGTCCCAGATTTAACAGCCAAAACTATCTGTGATTTCATTTATAATGAAATCATATTAAAAATCCGTGTTCCGATCACGCTCGCTGAAGAGTGATAGACATATGGCATTTAAAAGCCGCCACTACATCGAATTATGTAACATGTTATGCATCACCACATCATTCTCTAGCCTACGTGGACAACGACATCCGTCTGATTGAATCGACCCACAGCCTTATAGAATCTATGATAAAAGAAAGGATATGCCAAAACGGTGGCAACCAACGTTTATGGGACACAAATTTGAATGGAATCATTCACTGCATCAATTCAGCACATCGGCCTTCAATCGGATTTAGTGCCTATTTCGTACGGTTTTCAACCCAGAGAAATAACAGATGCAAAGTTCAACCTATAATGCGATATCCCGGAAAGCGCAACCCGCCTTCAAAACATAAGAGAAGCCAGACAAGTAGTTGCTAGAAATCTTGAACAGGGGTTTCAGAGACAAAAGAGATACTACGACAGGAAAAGATCTCAACACGAGTATGAAAAAAGGTGATCAAGTTTTATTATTTAATCCATCATTCAAAAAAGGCATGTGAAAGTATTTACTTCACCTTTCTCCGCAACAGCAACAATCCTAGCTAAAGGACATAACAACGCATAGAAGCTAAAATTCAAGAACACAAGAGGTGATTGGATAACATACGTAGTGGCTGCTCAACGTTTAAGACCATTTTACGAAGATACCAATCTTTTAGAAGAATATGGAATACAATTAATATAGAGGAAATACAGCAGTGTCACTGCTACCACTCGGACATTTACATCTTTAAAAAAACTTTTCTTGTTTCACTTTTTTTTAAATGCTTTAGTTGCTCGGGAGATATCTTTGGTTGAATTACCGAGTGATTTCCGGCCAAGATCAAGCAAATCCAACCTCCGACAAAGCGGTAGGAAATCTCTCTCTCCCCTACACCCCGAAACTGAAGAATTTCGATCGAGAAATTAATAACATGTATTCTTTTTAACTATTAAAGCACGCCCTCCTTTTAGAGAAAGAATCTACATTCTATTTTTTTTTACTTTGAAGAAAACACCTTTTTTTAAATTAACATCAATATTTGAAGGATTTATCCCAAACTAAGATAGTTGTATGTAAAATGTATAATATACAGGCAATACTGAAAATTTAACCTCTAATGTAATTATTAGTTTAAGAATAAGCAACACAGATTGCATACGTATTAGCATATGACAGGCTTTAGCCATATTACATGTTAGGTCAAATATTGATCAGTTTCCGTTTTATGCACGAATAATAAATAACAATAGGCCAAACACTTTTTTTTCACTGACATTTTCACGACGTGAAAACACTTTTTTATATATACAAGAACGCAATCAACGTTTCCTTTTTCACACTACGTATTTGCTACATGAATCAATTTTATAAGTTAGACGAAGACATATAAGGTACTTACGTTAATGTAGAATCTAAAAGATATTGTTTTCGTTCGTCTGGATTTCTATCCATGGAAGGTTGAGGTATTCCTACACGTAATTGTCTATACTAGTTAGTACTCGCTGTACAAAACGCACGAGCCTACCACGTACGAATTCAGGCTCGGCTTCGAAAGCCTCACCTCTTTCCAGGTAAAAGTTACGCACACGACTCTCACTTTCAATAGGGAACAACTCCCGAAAAATAAACTCGTTACAATCGTGTTGCGCCCAAAAGTTCGCTAACTCTTCATCAATGGCGATCAATATTTATATAGGGCGAAAACCTGCCATATTATAATCAGTGACTGGCAAATTACACGAAGAATTTTTCTTAATAAGATCAGTGGCGGTTTTTCAGGTGAAGTTAGTGAAGCTGTACTTCACCTATTATTTTGTTCTTTCATTGACTAAATAAACAAAAATTGTTTCTGAAAGAAAATGAAGTAGCATAACAAAATTCCAGCAGAAAAAACAAATAAACTGTTTCCAATTTTGTATGCAGCATAAGTAAATTTTGTAGCGCTAGAAGGCACCGTATTCTTACGAAGCTGAAAACGTTACTTTTATATACCTTCGAAAAAAATCTAGCTATAAGTGCTTTCTATGGCGGGGACAATTTTACCGCGGTGAAAATCTTTCCGTTGACGGGACGGTGAACTTCTGGTTGCCATGACAACCTAGACGCTGCAGGCTATACTGGCCAGTGCGAGATAGAGTTGAGGATAGCGGAAGAGAACCTGCAATTTGCTTTCAACGAAGTTACTTCTCTTCCGAGTTTCGGCTGTTCAGTGTGCAAGTAAAGTAAATTTGTCCCCACTGTATCAGCACCATGTGTACCTGTACAATTGTTCGTCTTTTGTTCATGTATGTATAGTGAAAGGGAATGACGATTTTGACATGGCCTTTTAATAGACAAATATCCTTGAATAAGTATGTATGTCAGAGCTGTAATAGGCCTAGTGCCAAGTTAGTTAATTCAGGCGCACAATGCTAGATACAACGAATTAATTTGAAGTATTCTACTTCTGTTATGTATGAGCTCCTTGACTAAGCTACAGAATCCAATCTCAACATTATGGCTATGTTAATGGTTGATTTTTATAAAATGCTAACCTTACTTAAAATGTACTCTGGGTAGAAGTATTTTTATAGAATATTTCAGTTTACGATAACTCGGTATATTAGAGATTTCACTGAGTTGTAAGGCGTGATGGAATGGATTTGCAGAATTACGAAGATGGTCATAGTTGGAACTAAAGGGGTGTTATATTAATTGCATTTTTAGTCCGAATATATAGATTTAAAATATGCCATCCGCTACGTTCCTTTTTCCACCCTAATTTATACATGCCCAGTCCACGTCGCCTAGTGATCTTTCACCACAGATCACTGATAAGGAACCAGCAAAAGTTCAATAAACCTTTGAACATCCATGATCCATGCGTTCTGACAGATATGTTCATATTTCCTCTATTGATTCCTGGATATCATCTGGAATAGAGACCTTAGACGTTCTATTCATCTCATTTCTGTCTGAAGTTGAGCTCGTTGAGTGATTACACTTTACACGCTTAAGACGTCAATGCTGGACCGCTGGTAAATATTGACATATAAATTATATATATAAATATTGTTTATAATATTTAATAAATATTGTTTTGTGAGTTACAGATTTCAGCAGCAGAGTAATTTTGTGTGATTTTGACACATTAGGCCTAATATAATAGTCTCTGTATCTTAAGGAAAAATCCAATAATTTAATTAAACAGGTCACTCTCTAATTGCCTTGAACGTTTATTAGCAAGAATAAATATTCTAGAGGTACGGGATTTTTTATTCGTTTAAAGATTTCAAAACCATCTCCTGAAAGTCAGTATCAATCTCGTTACGAGTGTATTTGAATTGAATTTTATTTATAGCCTTTAGTCATGTTTTGTTTACATTAGGCCAGGATGGGAAAAGCAGAAGAAAGGAAGGAACTGTCCCAGCATCAACCTGGTGCGAGAGCGCGAAAACTGGAAGAACATCAGCCAAGATGGCCTATTGATGGGTTCGAAAGCAGGTGTTTCCAAATGGGATAGCAACTAAGGAACGCCAGCTCGGCTCTCGCTTTAGTTGTAATAAAATGTTCACCAAGGGACGCCATTCTTCAGACGTATGACGAGCTTAGACCTTAGATGCCAGTAATTTAAATGTAAATTAAACTAAACTTTAAACGTTACTCTAAAATTGTGCACTGCATCTGAAAAATCACTGTGTATGTATTGTTCGAATGATCAATTTTGAAGCAGAAAATAAGTTGAATTTAGGAGAACCTGAAACGGAAAATGTCACGAAGAATATTTTAAGCAGGCCATCATCTAATTTCATTCGTATTTTTTCTCTCTATCCATTGCCTTCCTCTAATAGTAATATTAAACTTTCAGCGCTCAGCATGCATAAAGGTCCTTCAATGCTGGTTGTGTCTTTATGCAAATAATTTTTGGGTTGAGTAAGCTATCACTTTTCCTCATTTACAAGACCTAGAATATAAGCCTAGTTATTCTTTCCATTTGTATTTCCACGGGATATAATTTTCATAACTGATTTTGTCTTTGCATGGCATTTAGGAAACTTTCGTTCAGTAGCTACCATCCCAAGTTTGGAAGTAGACTACCATCCCGGCATTTGCTTAGTGTGGCTTACGAAAAACATCAATCAGGATGGCGGTCGATGGGAACAATTGCAAGACCTTTCGATTGGTAAACCGACGCTCTACCAACTGAGTTACGGCTGTTCGGTCCCCGTCACTAATGCACTGTACACATTAATAAATGTGTAATAAATCTCTAATCCCACACTGTAATAAATCTCTAGGGACATGCCTGCCCCAAGGCAAGGAGCTCAAAAATGAGCGTGATGTACGACCTTGAAAGTACACAACTTGGCTTGTGTAAAGGATACAAAGAGGCAGGGGTGGTATGCGGGTCCCCCTAATAATAAAAAAAAAATGCACTGTACATTTATTTGAATCCGTCTAATATCGGCATTGGAAATGTGCGTATCAAATCACAAATTATAATCATACGTTACGTCGATGAGTATAGTACTCTGAAAAGGAGGACAGTCTCAGTTTAAATCCCTACGCTGCGATAGTTCATGCAACTGGTGTTTTAGTTTATTCCGTTCTTCCTGCTTCACATTTAAAAGGTGGAATGTTCGATTTGAAAATTTTAAGTTAGGCAGTTATTTAGTACTCTTCTCAGTTAATGAGCTTTATACAAATAAACAATAAATATACTGTATAACTACACTATGCCAGTCTAGTACTTTATTCTCTGTTCTACAAGTGGAAAATTCTTCTACAAAATCAGCTTTGCCACTGCCGAATGACTTCTTGTAAATGAAATTTATCAAAGTACTGCATTTTTCTTGGGCGTATACTAACATGAGCATGTTTGTAGTTAACACGCTCAGTCGTCGTCGAAATTTGTCATATCTTCAACTATATATACATATTTATAGTGGGTCCCAACTTTTAGCAGTTATTTTCTCTACAAATATTCATCAACATTTAATATGATAAGCGGTATTACGGGTAAACTAGTCAGTCCAGGAAATTCGGGATGAATAGAGAATGGGTACATTAATGATTTGGATGCACTTCACTTACGATTTTGACCACGAGCCGCCACTGAATAAGATGCAATGCTATACCTATGAGAAAATTTTACGATGGTCAAAGAAGAGAAGCTTCAGTGAACAAAACGCTGCCTCAGAACGTTTAGATCACAAGTTCAATGTCAACATTACTAGTTTAATGTAATGAACAGTTAAGAGCATATACTGCATATTATACACACAAATAATTATAAGTTCTTTTTTCAAAAGAAGACATATTATATTTATTACATATGACTTTGCTCTTAAGATCAGATTTTTCGACACACTTTCTCTTTCCTTTTTTTTTTCTAGAAAGAAAACATGATCACTATCAACTACGCCATTACAGCCCTAGCTTTTGTTATAAGCACGACAGCATTTCCAACCAACAACTATCATGGAATTATTTTACCCCAGTTTGGAATCATATTAACGAATAAGGGAATAGCATTAACACTTTAGCAAAACGTAATTATAATCAGAATAATGATCTTTAAAGGTTCTTTTCCCTTTCTCTCGTTTCAGAGAAATGGTGATCAAGACCCTCCTAATAGCCACTAGTATAGGCTTAACATGTATTATTTTAGCTATTTTAGTAATATTTGAAGTTATATAGACTAAGCAGAAATAAGATATTTAAGGTAAAATCTCAGATCGCTCAGCCACCACTTTCTTTAAGCTCTAAATCTATTTCTTTACCTATATATACTATATTTAATGAAAATACTCAAGAAACTTGTTTCTCAACATCGCAAGAAATTCCATATCACATGAAACCCCTATCTATCCAGCAATACAAGTCAACAATCAGGTTCCAAGCCAAAACTCACAATTCCTATGCCACTTCCACCTAGAATCTCCAAACAAGAAGAAAACATGACCCAAACTTCAACATCTAACTTACCTTTGGCAGAAGAGCAACCTATCTTTTCATTAGCCTCTATGTCACAAACCCAACTTCTAAGTCTCTTAGTATAAACAGCGCTCCGACCAATAATCCCTAAAGAAGAAAATTTCATCTCTAAGAAGAAGACGTTACCCAGATCAGTACGAGAAATCGCCAGCTATTTTGCATCCTCCAATGTATTCTGTGCAAGCCACCACTTTTTTTTTTAACCAGTGACATTAATGACACATTACTTTGTCTCAAAAACTTTACCAACACATTTCGCTACTTTGGTTGAAATACTGTTTTTGCTAAGGCAATTAAGGACCTTTAATAGTGACACTCTGTGTTTAAGTGCACCCACATACTTACAAACTGCACAGAATGGCAGAAATCATAAACTTCGTTACAGAAGACGCATATTTATCTACTTCTTTTTATTATTTTTTTTACAAGGTGATAAGTGATAATTGTATTTGTGATTGTCGTACAACTTATTTTCTTTTCATTTTTTTTTGTAATGAAGTGCTATTAATTATTCAACTACTTTTTTTCAATAGTGTTTACGGTGCATGGTGCTATATCGGGTGTATACAATGGAGGTTTATATGCGAATTTCGTGTACTCCAACAGTATTCACGAAATTCTTTAAAGTGGGGGGCGCATGTAACGCCCTCATATCACCTCGTATCATCAAACTCAGTATTAAGGAGTTTATTTACAAAGACAGTCACAAGATATTTATTTCTCCAGTCAAGCATCTTGATCAGAGGCGGCGATTGCCGGTCAGAAGTGGGAGGGGGCAAAGTTAGCCGTATCAGTGTAAAATGTGTTTCATGCATCTTCTAGTCGTGTTTTCAAAAGGGGAATTACATAAATAACATGATATTCTTGTACACAATTTATAATAAATGGGTCTGGCTAATTATTATTTTTAATGGCTGAAATGTAATCACATGTATGTTTATGGGCGAACTGAGTGATTGTAATCAGTTATGGGCTGTTAGTTCTTACGTTTTTTAAAAACATATTTTGGCACATTTTAGTGTATTTTCTCCCTGCATACATACTGTGCGTAGTTTGTATGTTTTAGCAACATTACTGTTTGACTGGCCAACATGGTTTCTTCTTGAAACATCATGCTATGCTATGCTATGAATCTCGTTTATTTTGAACTTCTTGCGGTTGTGTGAAGGTGATTAGAGATAGAAGTCTATCATTTGTGTGCCTGTGGAGTGTGGAAGTTTTGCGTTCTAATCATTTTGTACAGCTTGCGACTGCATTACACACAACGTGTCTTCCAGAAACTTTCATTCGGAAGGTCGGGGGATGGGGTGGGGACGAAAAGATAATATAATGCATATTGACTCCAATGTGCTAAAATATAAAATTATATTGTTACTAAACAATATGTCGTACTTCCTTAACCTCAAACTAATATGAACAATATTTATAGAATGTGCTTTTATATATGTATTATATTCTACATGAGTAATACAAGTGTTGAGACTAATTCTTTTGGAAGGGCGGTTGAAAACCTCCGGAGAGGCTTTGCACCCCCGAAAGCATGTCTGAAAAAAATAATGATTACACATATAAACGTAAAAATAGGGAGGGCTCCATTCTGAACTTCTTTAGCAGTAAGAAAAAGAAAAGCTGAATGGAAATTAATGTTGCAATCACGACAGTGTGATATCTTCGCATATTTCTGCTTTTTTTTTTTAAGCTACGCCATTTACACGAAAGTTTTGGCCGAATGATTTTCTCAAAAATTGTCTTGTTTGTGAATTGAATAGTTTTTAAGTTCATAGCGTGAATAGTACTTCCGTACAGGATTACCAGGGATTTTATATTTTCATTTTCCCTGACTTTTCCAGGTCTGTAGAACACATTTTCCAGGTTGAATTTCTTGTGTAGATTTTAGCTTCAAAGATTAGGAAATCTTTGTTAGCTAAAACTTGTGTAGTTCATTTATTCATTCGAAAACACATGAACAAAATTGTCACTAAGTTCATAAAAGTTAGACTGGTACAACCAAGTTCAGTTGGTCGCCTTAAGTTCTTCGAATCCTTCATGCTAGGGAGTTTAGTCGTAAAAGAAAAGTATACTCAGAACGCTTTGCATGGTCAAACGTTATTGACTTTTTGTACAATTAACAAATAAAATTCCTTAATTTTTCCAGGTTCTCCCTGACCAACATTAAATTCCTTGACTTTTCCAGGTACCTTGTTCTGTAGCGTGAGCCTGAAACAAACAAAACAAATATATATGGGCTCTCCTGAAAAGTAGCGAAAATCATATACGAGCGACGATATATCCCTCGCACACACACACAGTTTAACGATCATTCGGACTACTATTGTTAAAGTATACTTTTACTACATTTGTTTTACAGTAGTTTTGTTGCCAGCATTTCAAAGCGTCTCCAATGCTATCTGCAATGCCATGACGTTCGTGAATGCATTGTTTAAGAAATTTCGTACAACCATACGGAACAAATTCTAGACGGTCACAAGAACTGATGGCTTCTGCAGAAGAGGCAAGTGTTGTTTTATCGATGATGTCTCAAGAGATGAAGCAGATTGGGAGGAAGTATGGTGATGCAATAGTACAAAGTGTTAGGAACAGAGTCCTATTTCATGAACATATTCTGCACTTTGAGCTTTGCAGATATTGAAGAGTGCGGTGTAAATGTGTTTAATGAATATATCTACAAACTTCTCAAAAGTGTATTTAATTAAAATATTTTCCGCAAGTTCTTCACTCTATACTTTTTCAGTTGGTTTCATGTTTTGTAAAGCGTAAAAAAGCAACTTAAGGAGTAAGAAGAATTTGAAGTTTTAGACATTTCTGTTGCATGAAGCTTTTATACGAAAAGTTTTTATAGAAGGACCTCATTTTCTCCAAAATTTTGCAACGTGTTTCAGAAGAGTCCATTTAATCAAGTTATATTATTATTTCCCGTAGGGGGGTGCGAATCTATCATTATTTGCTGGACTGTGAATATAGCACTTGAGAAGATGAAGCAAACATGGGTAAGAAAAAATAAATTTTAGGCAAAGAATTAACTTGAATAGCTTTGTAGCGAGCTCCGGCTTAAAAAAACTTTGTCTTACATAAACTCAAGTCGATCACGTTCTACACTTCATCGGCCCTCGAATACAAAAGGCTACACACAGAAGTAAATCTCTATCACCACAGGGAAGGCTGTTACTAACGCTTCGTTAGTTAGGTAAAGGAGCTCATATACACGTGATAGCAAGGTGGTGTTACATCTACAGTTTCAAAGATAGTTCAAGAAGTCGTCAATGAGGTCGCAGAAGAAAGTTCAGTTTCTACAAGCTATGAAGTAGTTAGAAAACTTCAACATTGCGCAACGTGTTTTTCGACAAGGGTGAGTTTCCTTGTTTGGAGGATGTACTGATGGAACACTGTTCAACATCGATGTTCCAACTGTACGTGGACAAGCATGGAAAACATTCATTCAATTTTATAGGGGGGTAACGAATTACAATATTTCCCAGATGTGCTTCTCTGTATCAAATTTTATTACACTCAAACCTCGTTTATCCGGACCTGTTCCAGATAAACCAGATTTACGATTTTTTGCGTTGAAAGGCCTGCAAATACAGGAATACGGTAACAAAATTGTTTATTTCCCAAAATACAATAATGATAATACTTTGAGGGCAAATGCAATACAACACTGTACATGGGCATTGCGGAGAATTAATTAGACGTGCTCATTTGTATACGATGTACGATACATGTTAAGTCGGTACTTCCATCCAGCGCCAAGTAGTAGCACAAGCAACCATCCAGTTTCTTCCACATTCGCAACCAGTTCTTCCATTCTTCGCGTGACAGTATTCCATAGAGGCTAATTTTCTTGAAGGCATCAACCTTACTGGGACACACGCATTCCACAACTGGCATTTTTAGATGAATTCCCAATCAGAAAAAAGGTTTAAATTTCTTCAGCAATTACAGAACTAGCTTTTACAACACCGTCAGCATTATTGGACACTCGCTGAATAATTGCTGTAAATTCAATGATATCTTCAGAAGATTTATCTTGTCTGTTCATAGCTGGCCTTGAGAGATTAGAATTTTTGGCATGTTTCGATTCATTATGTCTTCTCAAATTTTACTCCGTAACTACGGAAGCATTTTCTTGACATTAAACAAAGAGGCTTTGCATCGTTTCCAAAGAAGAAATTTAGCTCTCTGTCCACTTTTCATTAAAACCCTGAGTAACTTCACCTTTTTGTCTTTCTTTTTTCCGCACTTGCCATTACCAAGATTCTGTATGGAACGTGTCTGGAATGTAACGAACTGAATGTCCGTTGAATGCAGTGATTAAATACATATAGAATGAAAAGGTCTTGAGAAATCTATAAAACACCGAATTGAACCCGAATGACGTACTAAAAGTTAAGTATATGAGCAATAGAGGGTTAGGAAAGATCACGTACACAGACAACGGTGTGGTGGAGTATAATTGTTGTTAAAAATACGTGCGTTGCTTGACCAAGTTTTAACACTGAAGTTTTTCTATTTCATTAACCAAATTACTTAGGAAAAAAAAAAAGTTCCAGAGGAAAAATAGAACATGTAAGAAAACGTTTAAAATAATCTATTCTATAGTAATTTGTAAAAAGAAACATTTTACACTCGTGGCTTTAAAGACACACAGAAAATGTTTTTGCAATACCAGCGCATTGTAGGCCAGCGGCACCAGAACTAAATTTATAAACTTCAATATTGTCTTAGTGAAGTTCGCATTTGGGTGTTCTAAATTTCACGATGGTTCAGTTATTAATTTTCTCTCATAAGAACTGGGATTTTATTACTGATTTATTACTGGGATAGAACTATTGGACATTTAAAATAATATTCAATGCAAAAAAATTGTAAACAAATACCTGAGTTCGCCCGCCTGCTGTACATTCTTTGTTTCGGTAATATTTTTAATACGATGAAGAGGAACTGCGAAAAAGTTTTCTTTGGATAAATTAATAAATACATTTTAATGTTCTCAGGATTTTCATTTTAATTTTCAGTGAATACTTCTGCGGAAACTTAATTTCCCTCACTCATATCTGGTGCTATAAATTGTCTCCGAGAGAAAACAACATGACCTACCATTTTTAAAGACCAATAAGTTCCCACGGTGAATTTTTTTATAGACTTTCAGTATGTTGCTGATGGCTATCCTTAAACACGTTCACTAATTTTGAACCAATTTTTTTTCCTCATTATTCTTGTATAAAACGTTATTTCATTTGTCATTTTTCTTGTTACTTTGTTAAATTATTTAAATCATGATGGAATTCATAAAACGACAGCTTTTTTCATTTAAAGGGACATCATGATGTTAAACTTTTAATTAGCCATCTTCACGCATTCACAGACAATGGCAAACACCATTAGTTCACCTTGCGCGAAGATCTCTAGGTTAAAGATTTGTGTTCTTCCGAAACACACTATTAAAGAGCGGAGAATGAACTTTAAATTAAAAATTGTCTCCTTACAAAATCGTTTCTGATAGGACAAATGAGAAATGTATAGTTAGTCTGGTGGAACTGCTAAACACTTTAAAGAGAGACGCAGCTTTCACAAATTCATCATATGTTCTCCGTCGGTCACCACTGAAAGGCTCTAGAAAACAATCTCTAGAAACCACGAGGTCTAGTCTGGCGTCTTGATCTAGTGAACTCATACTTTTGCACAAGGCTTAGAGAGATTTTACGATTATCGTGATTGAAGCAAATTAAGCTATCGTTTTAAGTCCTACAACAAGCAATGGCTGTGACGTTGATTTTAAGAGGTAAAGGGTAATTTATGATGCAGAAAACAGGTTTTCACCTACTAAGATGTAGCCTGCACACACAATTATAATACCTATATTGAGACATAGCTTAGATATTTCTAGTCATTAACAACTTTCACTGTGTCAAAAGTAATCCCTAAAAGTGGTTTACCTCTTTCAAGTCTTGCGTGGACTTTTCATTACTTCTAAATCCAACTGACAATTTGACAATAAGGAAACATTCATTGACAGACTAAAACGACAATATATAAATTATTTTCTCACTCAATTTCTATTATAAAAATTTTGTGTAATCGGATTATAGATGTTGCAGTTATAAGTGGAGATTAGAGGACGGACAGAAACCAATCTCTTAATACATTTTTTTCAAAAGAAAATTACGAGAAAACAAACAAATGTGACACTAATCATTTGGATAAAAAGACATCCAAAATTTTCATATACTGTTCGACTTCTGAGACTACTTCCATTTTTAGTATAATACTCTTTAAAGAACCAACAGGTTCAAGCTCGCAGTGTTGGAATACTGGAAAATGTTCCTATCTTGGTATTCTTTACTAATATCCTCAATATTAATTCATGCGCAGTGAAGCTGCTCGGATTTAATGATCATTGGTTTGGAGGTACAATTAATGTTTGAACTACTACTGTGCGTATATTAATTCAAAATACGATGCTTCTGAAGCAGTGAGAAACACTTTCCATGCAAATCGGAGCTCTTGTAACCCTCTCAATACAAAAGAATGTGGTTTTGAAAATATTCCAGGATGGAAACTGGTTTAAATCAACAAAGTTTGGAAAGATCATTCCTGATAAATTGTCCAATATTTATATAAGTGAAGTAGCAAGCATGTAGATTTTCTGCACATGAGCACCTTCTCTCAGAAGTTAATTCGTCGCTTACTTCCACGTATGATAGCGATTGTCATTCAGACCTAGTAGTGACTCCAGGAAGTAGAGACTCTCCTTGAGCGAACATAACCGTATGCATTACATTTTAATCAGTTGAGAGCCTAGACAGTAGCTTCTATGTTAACAGGTACAACAATTTAACATTCTTCTTTGAACACTCGGCAGATGCTCACTAGTTCTCAGGCTATAGAGTACATATTAGGGTGTTTCTCATTTGTTTTCTAAACATTTTAAATATTTAGTGCACGTAAGGATTATTATTATTGTGGGGAATACAATCACAAGAGGTGATCTATCGCTAACAGAATGCTCATGATTACAGACGTTATGAAGCATTACTTAAGACTAAACAGAAACCATTTGAAATTAAATTTGTAGAGAGAAATTAACACGGTTTCTTTTCTTCAAGTTGTTTATTAAAAGAAAAATTACTTCTGAATGCAGATATGATCACATATACATAGTAGCGTATAATCGGAATACTGAACCGCACAGCGGAATTAAAGACAATGGAAACAAATGGAATTCTCTTACAGTCCGTAACTTAACAGGTGGGACATTTAAGCTATTAATAAATATTCCGTAATTGCTGTGTGGTTTCTAGATCACTCAGGCTTGTTTTTAATCACATATTCACTCCAACGATCTTTCTCACAGAAGCCACAGCGAAATACATTAATTACTACCATTTTCACTACTGTCTTTACTTGGTATATTCAGTTTTGTTTTAACTGAGACAGTGATATCATCATCTGAAAAATAAAAAGAAAGCACTCTGGTTAGTGAACCACACAATACGACTAATTAGAATTTAATATAGCATGTATTCGATAAGGAAATTGTCTGAATAAAGTTACAGAATTACTTCTCTAACTTAATAAAACACATGAACTAATCTTTATATGTGAGCAAGTGACGGCAAAAAGAGACGGAAGGAGTTTGGTGTGCAGTGCGAGATGCATTGGGGGAATAAGTGCATGGTATTCAAGAAATAGAGAGAAATAACATATCTGACTAAATAAAAGAACATTTAATCGTAACCGAAATACAACCAGCTAAACTAAACTTCACGGAGCTACAACCAAGTCAGGTGGTTTCAGAAGTTTCGGTCTGGGGACACCAGCTTCACTGATAAGCCTGTCAGAGTGCTTTCGTTCAACTGATTGGTCAGCGCAACGATTCTTACTGCCTCTTTTCCTGGCTTATGTGGTCTGAGTCCGCTACTTCTTCACTAAATTAAATATCCAATGCTGGGACAACACCGGAAAGAGTCCCACAAGGAATCGTACTCAGGGTTTGTCCTACAGAAAGCAAAAGTATTAACCACTGCTAAACAAGAGCTCCGCGCAACCAGCTAGTTACTAACTTACAAATTACAAATGATATGAATACGTAGCATCGAAGTGCGATGTGAAGAGAAATATTGCTGGCAATGTCGTATTAATTGAAGTGGCACTAATACACTCATCTTGCAGATCATATCCTGAACTTCAGAACTAAAACAGTTGCAATTTAACTGTATGGTATTCAGGATATACAGTCACGATTAATACGGTTAGTGAACCGAGAACCAATGAACTGGAAATATAAGCCCCGAGGCCACGAAGTAATATAATAAGGACACAACGACGTATTAGTTCACATTGAAGCAAACAGGATCAAAATATAAATTAAGACGCCTGCCTTATTCTGTTCACTTTTTTGCACGCTGTTAATTTAAAACTAATATTTTAAATAAAAACTCACTGTTATATATCCTATCTTAATGAAACTATTAGCTCATCCCAAAAGTAATGTCGTATTTTCGCACCGTGAGGAAACGAACGATAACTTACCTGGAACACTACCGTTAGTCAGGAAAATAGTCTCCATCGGACTCCACAATACTCTGCCACCTGTCATCCAGTTGTTGAATACTCCGCTAAAAGAAGTCACTGGTTCTGGAGGCAAAGAACTGGGTCACTGTTCGTCGCACGTCACCTTATTTTGCAGTGTTGTTCCGAAAAGGCTGTAAAAGACAGAAGTCTGTCGGTGAAAACGCCGGGTGGGGGAGTTTCTCCCAGTCACATTCCTCGATCTTAGCACAGGTCCTTCTTGTCGTGTATGGGCGCGTGTTATCACCGTGGATGAGCACACCCTTGCGATTAACCAGAGCAGGACGTTTCTCCAACAATGCAGTCTGTAGGCGTTCAAGCTGCTGACAGTACACATCTGCATTGATTATCTGGTTACGTGGCAAGAGCTCAAAATGGATTATCCCACCAAACACTTAACATCACTTTGCAGGGATGGAGATCCTGTTTTGGCACAGTTCCTGCGCCTCCCCCCTTTAGGTACTTACTGCCGTTTGTGTGTAATGTTATGGTAGAGGACTCACTTTTTATCCCGTCACCATTCTGTCCAGCAATGGCACACGTCTGACGGGTAAACAGGTAACTGCAGATGTCAAGCCGCTGCTGCTTCTGTTGAGGCGATGGGGTACCCATTTTCCGAGTTTTCACACATACCCAAGGCCCTACAGATGACGATGAACGGTCGAATGGGTGGCATGGAGTTCGTTGGCCAGTTCAATAGTTTGCACTGGATTTGCCTACAACGTTGCTCGCAGGGCATCGTTGTCCAGCTGCAGTCTCCCTTCTTGTGGATTATCGGTGAGGCTGGTGTCCCCAGAACGAAACCTCTGGAACCACCTTTGGCACTTTTGCATATCTACAGAACTTGACCATATACGGCATTGAT
>JAGDQP010018810.1:0-27700 GCA_022664845.1 Lepisma saccharinum
AAAAGCTGATCCACTGTGTTGAATCGCCGAAATCAATAAGATTTTATGTATTGGTTTAACACAAACAAGTGATGGTCGCCGTGAGATATCAAAAAGTGTTAACACAGTCATATCTTGCTGTATACTTCTTAGTTTGCCACTACAAACGATAGCGCTACTAAAAGGAGAAAACTCTAACTAACCAGAAAACGATGTTTAATAAAATTTTACACCGATAAATTAATTTTACCTTGTCTTAAGAAAATAGTAAACTATAGTCTAATGAACGTTCTCTAATAGTATGTAATAAATAAATAATTGAGTATATATATAATTCACAGCCATATTCAATCCACTACTGGATGAGGCCTCTGCAAGAGGGAGGAGGTGGTCTACTGCTCCCATGCTGACCAGACGTGTTGGGAGAGGATATATATATATCATCTTCTGACATTCCCCTTCTTGGGAAAATTCCTGGCGACGCCCTTGCATCTGAGTAGTCTACTTAAGAATATTAAGATTATATTCTTATAGATCCTGGTTTAACATTATTTAGTGATTCATAGTTCATGAGACGCACTTTTCTTGCAAAAACTTCCAGAATAGCCTGCAGAATTGCAGAGGGCAGTATACTCTAACATGAATAACTCTGGAATTCAGACTTGAATAAAAAAAACGGACCACACAGCGATATCAAGCGGGGTAAGGTTTTTTTTTTTTTTTTTTTTTTTTTACATTGGATTAGACTGGAAGTGGACAAACGAGTTTAAATATTTGCTCTGGCGTCTGTCTTTCAACACTAAGTAGTCACTCCAGCATAGTTTACGTAGAGCTCGATGGCTGTAGCAAAGATGGCACCATTTTACTCTCTTATTATCGCGGTGAATCGCACCTCATTACCAGCCACTCAGACACCTCCTAATGACTTTTAGGTTGTTTGTTCTTTCCACGGACTTCTTGTCTGCTCCCTGTTCTACTCAGTGTTTAAATGAAACATCCTGGTTTTATAAAATAAGAAAAGAAAATAAGACGAGAAACAAAGTAAAGTCTTGAGGAGAGTAGAACTAATTATAGGTAATTTTTCACTTTATTTCATGCTAAAATATGTTTTCGTTTCTATTTTTAACAAAAGACTGGGAAGAGACGAGAATGATTGGTAATTAACATGAACAAATCAAGCGTTTACTTCACTTTTTTGTGTCGATTCGATTTTGTTTTCCTGGTCTTATTCTGTTTCCTACGAGACCTTTGAATCGAAAATATATAAAAAAAAGTTGATGAACATTTAAGTTCATAATTTACATAAATAACTTCCTTTTTAACACATTAATAGGCTTAAATTAGGTGCTTGAAATCTGTGATTGAGTGGATTTGTAAAGAAAAATAAAGTGTGTATTTCATGGTTCTCGTAGAAGCTTCACAAAAACTAAACTGTTACAACGTAGAAGAAACTTCATAAAAACTTAACTGTTATAATCGTTTTTCTTTGTAATGAAGGCTTCTATCATTATGGGAAATTGTTAAAATATTTATTTCGTAATTTTGTTACACCTTTATCTTTGAGGAATTCGCTCTAAAACTTGAGACTATTTGAGAGAAATACCTCAGCCATCCTTCCCAAATACTGTCTAATTTCTTAACTAACAAAATTAATTTACAGGAAATCCGCTTTTCTTCATGTAATGATTTGACGTGAAATTAGAGACCTTAATATATTTTTAAAAGATGCTCATCTTTCAATAACTTCTATGCGGAGCCGGTGCGCATTGTGATATTTTAATATCATAGGAAGAGTCAAGCCAAAATTTATAGGCAGGGCTGTTGTCGAAGGTATAAGGCATATACCCTCTGAGTAACCTTGCACATTACCTTCTGCAAATATGAGTATGGCATCTGCTTTCTTTTCGTTTATTTAATTTACGTATTCACCCAGTGAGATGATAACAGTCAGCTGCTTTTGGTTCCACTTGAACAAAATATTGAGAAGGGAAAGAGGGAATGCTAGCCACCTGACGTGTGTTAGCATTTATTATCACAATCTGTTGATTACAATAATACTTTTGTAGAAATACACAAATAATGTACAGTCAATTTGAGCAGAACTTTTGCTAGCTTGGGTGCAGGTCTTGAGTAGTATGAGATTTGTGTTTTCAAAATCAAGGTAGAAGTTTGACTTTTCGATATATGGAGTAAGTCTTATAACAGGCATCAAGTGAGTCTTATATGGAATCTCCTTGTTAACTGATGCTTCGTAGTTGCGTAAAAATCTCAACAATCATATTGTTTCTCATTCGCTCAATGCAACAAATGATGCATATAGTTGTCTCAAAAGCTAAACCAACTTTTCTAGCCACGTGCGACTCTGCAGGTATTCAAGTTCTTTAACCAGATCAAAGAAATGTCGTCTTGTTATTCTCTCCAGATGTAAGTTTTGTTTAAAACAGGTTACCAGACATAGAACATGAAATACTATTCATTGGCATGCACCAAGGTTTTTTTTAGTCTATGCTGCATATAAGGCACAACAGTCATCTAAATCTCTGCCAATAGACAAACAGGTACTTCTTGTTGAAGCAGTCTACATGCATGAAGGCATAGGGACTAATTTACGCTAGATATTTGTATATGAGGAAAACTAAAGTATCGTTTCCGTTCCGCAATGGGTAGCTACCGTGGATTTGGGTCCTGAATGCGATCGCCCTGACTGAGATTTTTCAGAGTTTCCATTAGATTCAACAAATGAACATCAGAACTGTAGTACCTTAACTAATTCACCATCTGCTACCTTCCTATACCCTATCCCGCTCTGATCTAAAGATAACAAATGCAATTTCAAATATAATTATCTTAACCTCTCTTCCATACCAATAGACACAAGCGTTATTTTCTCCCTAACTTAATTATAAGAACTTATATGTTAAGGAGATTAATATTCCCGGAAGTGGTGTTTAACATTCAAAGTGCTGCCCACGTTTGAGTTTGAAATTAAAAGTTCAGGCCTTTAGGCGACTTTGGCTTAAGCCGGTTGAAGGATGATGGGATGGGATACGAATAAAGTAGGAGGGAACCCCAATAAACACGGTATTTGTCCACCACAAAGCCCACAGGATAAGGGCAGAGTTTGAACCGATGACCCCAAGCGCTAGAGGTGTGTGCTCTAATCACTGAACCACCGAGGCCCCAGCTGCTCACATACTTAACATTACAGAAGAATTTGTACCCCAGTAGCACACAAACGGGTTTTGACCGTCCATTTTTGGTTTATTTCATTGATTAACCGTTATTGGTTGAATGAAGTAAGTTTAATTTTAAAATATATTTCAATAAAGACGATATTTTAAATAACATGTTAATTTTACGTGGATTCAACTGTTATTTTCAACTATGGTATGGATTTCGATTCCTGGGACTCTTTCTAATTTAATGGAATATTTTTCTTTAAATTAAAAACTAATTAAATACCATTAACTATTGTTTTGTATGTCTTTCGCATGTTGAAATCACGATGAATTTCAAACTATGTTCCAACGAAAATTTGATTTCGTTGATAGTACGTTAATATTACGTTTCTAACTACTGTGCCTAATCAAAGTTAATTGCCTAAAAAATTCTATCAAAAGCGAAATGAAGTGCCGTTAATGTGAAGGAGTTTCAACTTTCCTTTTCAACTATGACGTAATTTCGTTTTATATAAGTTTTTTCCAAGGCGACACCTATTGAGATACAAACTTAACAGTGCAGCGTTGGTCAAAGTGTTGAAAAAATGCACATAACAAAGAAAGTAGAAAAGTAGGCTTATTTTTAGATGATGGTAAAACGACACGTCTAGATTTGTGGCGTCTGTGTTCGAGACTGCTTTTTACTACAAATAACGTTTTCTTAACATAAAAGGAACACTAAAGGAGTAATCAGTCTTAAGGCGGTCTCGAGTATGAGTGGTGAACGTGTCGAGCTACCAACGACGAGTGCGGAACGGACCAGCTTCGAACCCCACAGCTGAAAGAATTCACTGTAGAAAAAATAATACTGTATATCAGCATTTCTCAACTTTTTCATGCCGCGACCGTTTGTTACTACGTCTTCTGGCTTGCGAACCCGAAAAGTACGTTTGAAATTTATAATATGCTGTTTTGTTTCACTTTGTGTTTCTTGAAACCTTCAGACACTTCACACTCACACACCTCGCGACCACATTGCACACTCGCGACCCCCACATTGAGAAACCCTTTTGAATATTACGCAGAAATTAATGGACAAACCATTATTTAACGTAGATTAAGCCCTTGAACAGGCGGACATTTACAACGTTAAAATTACGTTTCGGTACCAACGTCTAATCCACGTATTTCCAACGTATGTGTGCTACTGGGGTAGCGTCGCTTATATTCATTCATAGAGATTATGTAACTGTAAAGTTGTAAGTTTTGAGGAGCGAGATATTGAAGGGTAGATCGATATACCAAAAGATGGATACACTGAAGAGAGGGTTCATTTCTGTAACCTTGCATTTCGTATTTGTTTCTGCTTAAAGAGAATTGGCAAAAGGGATGACATAATAAAAAGATGGCGTAATTATAAATTCATTATTATTTTTAAACGGCGAAAAGACAAATTGTCGTAATGTGTAGATGGGAAGGAAAAATGAACGGGAGGGGCGAGGTGGAAAGGAAAAAGGGAGGTGGTAGGGCGCTGATGATCATGGGCTTAGGTCGCCGAAACGCTCAAATTCGGCCCTGGTTCGGAGTAGTGCTTACGTAAAATTGCTTTAAGACATAGGCTATTAGTTTAGTTTTAAACTTTATTTTGGACTAAGAAATAACCATAAGAAGTTTGACAAGTCAGAAGGGGAGAGGGTCGGGTACATGTTAATTTTAATTAGAAGATCAGGGCGGATTGGATGATTAAAAATATGCAACCTTATAGTTGAATGTCCCTTTTGTTCATTCACGCTCAAACAAACCCTTGTACTGGAAATATTTATTCATTTTGCTTCTTTTTTAATTGTTCAGCTGTTAGCTTCGTGAGTTACGTGAACTGAAGTTACATAGCCTAACCTTGCTTGCGCTAAACTGTAAATGTTCCGCAACTAGGCTAAAAAGAAAAAAAATCATGTTCCCCCGAGTTGACATGAAGGCGTAAGGGAACTGGCTCAGAAAATGCATTACTGCGTTCAGGTTAGGTGATATTAGGCTAAGTTAGAAGTAGTGAACAAAGTGACTGCTAATACAGGAAATGCACACGTGCAAATAAAGAAGACAAATATTTCTAAATGATGGATCAGTTCAGTGATTCACGATTAGCAGCGTTGATAGATTATTCAATTCCTGAAGTAGATCCCACATGCAGGTTTGTAGAGGATCTTTTATTTCGCTTCTATGCCTTTCTTTGTTCCACTTCTGCAATATTTGTTCTTTAATTACTTTTAAATAAGTAATTCTGGTGTGAACAATTGATTATCCAGATACGTTGCATATCTATGGTAGTAAAGGACTCGTAATACTAATAACACTTCCCCACTTATTGGATGCGAACTCAGGTTAGCTAGTTTGGTTCAACTAGACCATATATTGTAGAAAATTCTTATAAAACTTGTATTATGCTTAGTGATGGGACGCGGGTATTTACCCGGTGGGTAGGAAAAATATAAATACCCATATTATATTTACTTTCCCAAAATATTGGTATTTATAACAAACTATAAGAAAACGATTATAAGAAGACATTTTGTGTTTAGCAGAATTTTTTTTGTGAAGTAGCAGAATAAAATCTTCGAGGTACAAATGTGGTTACAGAAAGAAGCAAACTTGCAAAACTGGAAACTCATAAATTATATCTGGTAACACTGCTTCAACCAACTGTTGTTTCTAATTTAGTCAAGTATTGCTATTGAGGTGAGACTTCAGAATAGACGTGTTGAGTTTCCTAAGTTTCTTCTACTCGGAGAGAGAAAACTAAAAATGGGTGAAAAAAAAAGTAATGTTTGGAGTGCACATAATGTACGAAGTGATACATCAGTAAACTGCAAATACTGTAGTAAAAACCAGTTGCGTAGGTATGGGGGATATATCCCCCCCTTGACTCCACCTGTATTTTCGAAAGAGAGTATTTTCGCAAGAAATAGAAATATGTTTGGAAGCATAAATTGTTAGTTAAAAAATAGAACTAATTGTAAGGACAATAACAGCACTATGACTTACGTCCGTCTCGATATAATTGTGTGTTTATTATAACTAGATAAAGGATCATAGTGTACATTCTGCGTTGTAGGTTCACAATTAGGTGAATGTGGTAAATAACCTTCAGGACAACCAATAAAAAAAATAATTCAAAACTTGAAAAGCAGACCAAACATTTAGATAACAGATTTTTGTGACCATAATATCGATACCGTTGGTAAAAAAGTTTATATCAAGAGAGGAATAAAAATGTTAATTCCTGTTACTGATAGTGTCAACGAAGGTAGATCGGAGAAATATATAAAAGCATTTTGCTTCTGTGGTTGGAGCAGTTATTTTGTACGTAGAGAAGAAATAACTAACATACGTTAGATGTGAATGAAACATGAGATATAAATGAAAAAGAGAAATTTTACAAAACTGGGAAAGTTTGGTGCTATTCTAAGATAAAGAGCAATAAAGTTGCGGTGAACTTTATTTTGTATGGAGCATATTAGTAATTTTTCACTTTGGCCAGTCATGATTATGTGAGTGCAATGCTTGTTAAAATCAACTCGAACCCGCGACCTTCAAGACGCTGGTGTGACGCCTCAGAGAGTCAGACCACACGACTATTGTTTTTGGCTATAAGGAGAGAAGAGTCTAACCATTAAATCAAACGATTGAAATATAAATCAAGTTCGATTAAAGAATCTGTTGCCTTAATTAGGAGTTGTTTTTCTGCATTAGCGGATGAAGCTAAATATGACCAATAATATGAGAACTCTCTCCATTGTTGATGGCTACGTGAATGATGGGAGTTTGTAAGACCTTTTAAAAATAAGTTTATTCACGCGACCCGGTAACAACCTGGCAGATCTTCCCCTAACATGCTGTTGGGAGGAGAGTTGTGAAAAAATAAGGTCGGGGTCTAACGAAAAAAAAAATCAAATCTGATAAATTTTTGTGTTAATTATGAGTTCTTATTTTGATATTTTGAAAATCATTGCAATAGAGTTTAGTGGGAAATTTTAACTGTTCAAGTTAGGAACAACTACAACACGGGTTTTTCATATATTTATACGAAGAGTGTATTTTTTGATATTATAAAGAGTGTAAATATATCACCTAAAGCACAATGAAATTGTAAAGTATGAGAAAACTGATATAAAAGTAAATTCATGTTTTTAAAGAATTAGCTTAATTTGTGTTCGAATAAATCGTCCAAATTTCTTTATCGAACAGTGTCACAAGCTCAGATTGAAGGCATGCATGTTGCATTTCTAATTTCTTCCCTTTTTTTTATTCGATTGAAATAGTATTTCCCTACGATTAGCCGTTATACAAAGGAACACCTACACTTAGTAGAAGCTGTGAGTAATGCCAGAGGTCCTGTTATAAAGTTTAAAAGAACCAAAGAACACTTTTAAAAGGAAGAAGAAAACAAGTTACAATAAATCAGATTACGGAAGAATCCATGAAAATATCTACAAAAATACAGAAAATGAGATCCAGTTACAGTATAAGACAAACCCATTCAGGCATGTATTCAGATTTATTTGTAGGATGTTCAGGAATTGGGGGGGGGGTCAAAGAGGATCTGAATATGCAATTGATAATATCTATATAATCACGCCTAAAATTATGCTAAGATTGCAAAAATACCGGAATTCGGGAGAATACTCAGAATTCTTCCCTTGGATACGTCACTGAGCTGTATGAAAAAATAGTATGGACCTGGCAATAGTTTGTTTGGGAAACAATATTCAACAGCTACAACAATAAACTAACAAAAGTGTTATCTGAAACTTTTTTTTTTCTAAAATGAAGACACTGAACAGCAGAATATAGACTCCCAGAGTTAAAACAACTTAAATTTTCTTTTGTATATAAAATATTCGACACTAATTGAAACTTTGTAAAGTGAAATTAATAACAATAAAATGTTCTATTGAAACTATCAACTTATTCTATAAGAAATGTGATTTTCACCGTGATTAAAAGAACGATAATATACCTGGAACATTACCGTTAGTCAGGAAAATAGTATCCATCGGATTCCACAACAAGTTATAGAATCCCCGCTGAAAGAAGTCAACGGTTTAAGGCAAATAACTGGGTCATTGTTCGTCACAAGTCATCCTCATTTTGCAGTGTTTTCCCGGAAAGATGGTTTTGCAGGTTGCGAAAAAGACCGTAGTCTCTTGGTGCAAGATCTTGCAAAAACGCCGGGGGGAAGATTCTCACAGCCACATTCCTCGATCTTAGCACAGGTTCTTCTTGCCGTGTGTGTGTGCGCGCGTTATCACCGTGGATGAACACACCCTTGCGGTTAACCAGAGCAGGACGTTTCTCCAACAATGCTGTCCGTAGGTGTTCAAGCTGCTGACAGTAGACATCTGCACTAATGGTCTCGTTACGTGCCAAGAGCTCGAAATGCATTATCCCATCAAACACTTAACGTCACATCAATTTCCAAAGGTGGAATCCTGTTTTGGCACAGTTCCTGCCCCCTCCCCCCTCTTTAGATACCCACTGCCGTTTTCGTGTAATCTTATGGTAGACGCCTCACTTTCCATCCTCTGGTTACCATTCTGTCCAGCAATGACTCGCGCTGCTCAGGAAATATAGAACTTAAAACAGAAAATAATCAGATCTGCAATGACCCACATGCAATTGCAGAGATATTCAACTCTTTCTTCAACAATGTTGTAGATAAACTCCTTAATGCAAGGCCAAATGCTGCAATGTTTATAGACGAGCCCCATCCAATACCACATGTCTCAAATTCCTTCTTTCTTACACCCACAGATCCTTATGAAATAATTGCTATCGTAAATAAATTTAAAAACCGTAGTTCTGCAGGGCCTGATGAAATACCTGAGTTTGTAATAAAGAGATGTATACATGCTATTGCTACGCCATTGTCTGATTTAATTAATGCATCATTTAATCATGGGCAATTTCCAGAAAATTTAAAGTGGTCACTAATCAGGCCACTACATAAAAAAGGGGACAAACGTAATTGTGAAAATTATCGACCCATATCACTCTCATCTAAATTTTCCAAAATTATCGAAAGTATTATGAAAAAAAGACTATTATCCCATCTGGAACAAAACAAAATTATTTCTAACTCACAACATGGATTTCTAAAAAATAGATCTACTACTACTGCTATCTTAAGTTACATACAAGAAATAGTATCTGCTATTGACAGTAAATCATATCCATTTTCAATATGTTGTGATTTAAGCAAAGCCTTCGATTGTGTTAATCATTCACTACTTTTATCGAAATTGTCTTCCTATGGGATACGCGGAACTACTAATGAATGGTTTTCATCGTATTTAAAAAATCGACATCAGTATGTTGAACTCACATACACGGATCAAAACATGCATAAACAAAAAATATCATCCAAACCCTCCCTTGTCAATTTAGGTGTTCCTCAAGGATCAGTTCTGGGTCCGTTACTTTTCCTGATATACATAAATGATCTTCCATCAAATATTGACCAAAGGACTATGGTCTTGTATGCTGATGATACCAACATCCTAATTAAAGGCAGTAATGCTTCAGAACTGCAAGATAACATAAATGCTGCTTCCAATAAACTTGAAAAATGGTTCTATCATAATAATTTAATCCTAAATGCCAATAAAACTAATTGTCTTTTTTTCTTTCCTTCGTATACTGCTGTCCCAGCTTATCCCAAATTAACCATAAGTAACACCACCACAGAATGTGTCTCAAGTACTAAGTTTTTAGGGCTATATATTGACAACAAACTAAGTTGGAAAACGCATATAACAAATTTATGTCGTACACTATCAACTAATATCTTCTTAATAAGATCTCTCTCAACTGTTCTAAATAAAAAGGCATTGATATCCTTATATTATGGTACATTTTATTCGAGAGCAAAATATGGTATTCTCTTTTGGGGATCCTCAAGTGGGCTATTGACAGTTTTTAGACTACAAAAAAAAGTTATTCGAATCATTACACACACACATTTACGTGCGAGCTGCAGACAAATTTTCAAGAAATTAAATTTGCTAACAGTTCCATGTTTGTACATATACGAGGTGTTAAAGCTGATAAAAAGTAACCTTGATGGCTACACTACACACTCTGATATACATAGACACGACACAAGAATGAAAAATGATCTTAGACAAATGTCCCACAGAACAAAAATTTTCGAAAGATCACCGCATTACTTCGGTATAGCCCTATACAATAAATTGCCACAAACTTTAAAAAATATTAAGGATATCAATATATTTTGTCGTGAAGTTAGGAAAATGTTGACAAACAAAACTTACTATACAGTTGATGAGTACTTGCAAGACTAAATATTATAAGTGTAAAGAAAATAGGTGATAATGAAAGTGAATTATGTCGAAAAACTGCTACAAAACAATTTTCTATGTATTCTATGTAATTTAGGAAAATATGTATTCTTATTATGGACATGTTCTATACCATATGTGCAAATGAGTACAATGTATTGGTCTAAGGAACGCAATAAATCAAATCTGTGACAGGTGAGCAGGGAATTGCAGATGTCAACTCGCTGCTCCTTTTGTTGAGGCGTTAAGGCATAGGGTGCCAATTTTCCTAGTTTCGACAGGTACCTAAGCTCTTGTAGATGTCGATGAATGGTCGAATGGGTGACATGGAATTTGCTAGTCAGTTCCTCAATAGTTAGCATTGGATTTTCTTCCAGCGCTGCTCGCAGGCCATCGCTGTCAAGCTGAACAGGTCTCACTTCTCATGGCATATCGGTGAGGCTGCTGTCCCCAGGCCGCAGTCTCTGGAACAACCTCTGTCTCTCATCCACAGCAGCCTTACCATATACGACATTGATGTTTCGTGCCGCTGCGCTGGCTGGATGTCCCTGGTGAAATTGATACAGCATGACATGCTTATGTGTTAACTCCTCCGAACACTGCCATGATCAAACACAAGTCACATTTTCAGAATGAGTGGTAGACCGTTCTCTTACAAACTGCTACACAATCAAGTACCCTATGTGACTAAGCTATGATATGTGCCGTATCCTTCAGTATTCACTCGTCAGATGGCGTCATTGCAGTGTTTATCGCGCATACAACATTACTTATGGAATAAGCTGATACAATGGAAGCATATCAAATTTTTAAACTTTTTAAAAGTGCTTCAGATTTTGTACAACCCGCGCCCATATTTACGCCAGAGATGATATTTTATACTCTGAAGCGAATAAAAATATTTTTGATAATTTAAAACTTTTATATGTAACTGAACGAATTAGCAATTCTAGAAGAGAAATCTGTCATCAAAGCGAGCGCAAAAATAAATATTGACCAAAAATTTTATCGCTCTTGACAAAATCCAATTTGGAATTTGAAATATTGCTAAATTTATATTAAAATTATACCTGAGCTAAGCAAACTACAATTATATAATCTATTCTTGTGTATTTTCCCACAGTCCCTTGTTTGGGGACTACACTATTAAACGCTAACGAAGTATAAAATGTTATTTGTTTAGGCCTACTTCTGTATCCAATATAATGTATTTTATTGCCGTTCGCCGTTGCCCTTTATGGTCACTCACTGCCGACTGGTCCATTACTGGTACGGACATTGTATATGTCTTGTTTATTTCTTTCTTTGCAAAATCTTCTGCATATGCTCAAAGAATTTGTAAAATATTCGGAAAAGTGTGTTTTGTTAATAACTGAACAACGTCGTGATGGGAGAGGAAATTGTATCATTCAGTCATGTGCACGTTTTCCCCATTCAATAGAAGATAAAACATGTTTTTATATCACTATAAACAAAAGATTATTCGATTATGATTGTCAATTTTCCGTAATTTGTGTTGAAACAGAAAAACTTTCGTGTATATAAATCAAAAATAACAATTTACTGCTACACTTAAACGCTACTGCACTCCCATTCACGATTCTGTACAAGGGAATAAAAAGTGTCCGCCTTGAAGGTGAGAGATATTCACCGGTAAAGGTCTTTCGTTAAGTGTCCATCTGGGACGAACGAAGGCAGGTAAGTTAAATGCTTTCTGCTCGTTTTTGTCTCTCTCACTACAATGGTTATGTTGTCAATAAGTTTACCCAATTAAAAAGACAATCAGTATTTTTAAATGCTATTTCTTCTAAGTGCCTTACAAGACAAACTCGAAGGGGTTCCAACCTCGAAAGAACCTTCTAAATGGGATAATTAATTTTACAGGTGATTTGAAGGAGGAGAAAATTTAATAAGACAGTGCGAATACCAAGAGGGTGTTTATTTGGCAACATTGCTGATAGAAGAAGATAGGAATTGCGGTGTTCTAAGTCCTGTCATCTAACTGGCGGCGGTGGTAAGATATTGATATTTCAAGGATATATTTTCTCTTGTTTAGAAGAAAATAAAGGCTCTACTATGGAAACGACTAAAAAATTGTAACAAAGCAGCTTTAGATGCTACTTTTCATGCAGAAAGTTTTTTTTTTTTTTTTTTTTTTTGCAAAATACATTCAAAGTAAGGAAACGTGTCTTAGGGAGCGTTTGAGTAATTACAGGCAATAAATACAACATCTGTTTATTTATGCAATAGTATTGATGACATGTGGCTTTAAAGCTGATGAAACAATAAAAGAAAATACAAACGGTAAAAAGCATTGTTAGTAGTGTATGTTGAATTTTAATGGAAGAATTGAGACTAGAAAGTTAATGCACCGTGTAACAAACAGCTTCTCTCTAGCATAATAAACTGGATTCTTCGCTGGACTATGTGATTGAGGGCAATATTACGATTTATAGCTACTATGCAAAGTGAATTCAACACGTTGAATACAAAATCATGTGTCATGAAAATGTATACAGTATTTTTTTTTCGAGCTAAACTTCCAAAATCCAGTATTTAGCATATGTTACGCATTTTGTTTCAATTTAGTAAAAGTAAAAAACCTTACGGTAACAGCTGAGCGGCAAACTTTGTTTAGAAAGCGAAATAAATTTATTTCGGTAGCACCCTTGTACAGGAGATTAACGTTCCATTTGTTAATTAGCTTTGGATATTTTTGTTTCAGGCTGAGCTAAATTTTATAATTCTAGTAATATTTGTCACAGGGAGTCTTAATACAAAAGTTATTTTAGTAATGGATATTTCTAACGAGAACAAACATTTAACCCATACCATCAATCATCAAATTATTTAATGATTCCTGAGATCGGTATGATAAACATATTAACACGCTAGCGGCCATAATTTTGAAGATATTTCAACGAAATTTATACATGTTGTTTCTAGGCTTAATAGCTCGGTAAGTTCGTTAATGAGCAAAATCGGTTGCCGTCTTGGATCCAAAGTGGCTGCCGAACCCATTGTTGTATAGAATACACAATGGGGCTATTGAAATAAAATTTGGCATAAAGATACAACATCACTATTTGCTAACGAAAATCTTCCGTAATTAATTCAAAGACGCCATCTTGGATCCAAAATGGGAAGCAAGCAACATTTTTCCATATCGTTTGAGCTAGAGATACGAAATTTGGCATACATGTGTATTGTAGTTAAAGAAAATATTACGAAATGTTGAAAAAGTCGCAAACTTGAATCCAAAATGGCCGTCGAACCCATTTGTGTGTAAAATACACAGACTGAACGGCGGCAGCTAGAAACAACAACTTTGGGAACAAGGTACATTATCACTTCTACATTGCATAAATATTAAATGATCCAAAGACGCCATCTTGGATCGAAAATGGCAGACCTAAAGTCGATATTTCATACCGTTTGAGCTAGAGATACGAAATTTAGCATGAAGGTGCATTATGACGAGTAGTAAATTGGGATTTTAGTATAAATTTTAATTGGCTTGTTTCAGCGAGTAAATCTATTACAAATATTGTGTTTTCAAATGTATTTTATATTATTGCTTTCGTATATTCTTCTCTTTCGTTACCCCTATTTCCATGTTTTATGTGTTTAAGAGCGAGCGATTGCGTTTCGTAATTGTGTCAATTAATTATCAGGTTAAATATTCTACTTTATTCCCATGCATATTTGTCTGTTTCTTAATCACAAAAGATATTCAATGAATTATATTATATATGTTTTTTTCAACGTTGTTATAAGATTTGGTCTCTCAGAATAGAGATAAATAATTCAAGTGTTTCGTACTCCTAATGAACCTGTTTGTATAGATCATCTAGAGAGTCACATGCCAAAACGGAGTAAGTCAATTCTTAAATAAAATTAGATTGTTTGGTATTTTGCTAAGAATTCGAATACAGCTTTTACTGTATACATTTCAATATGTGGTTAGTCCGTTTCGCCACGTGAGTATAGATATGATGACTTACTGTTGATGAAAAGTAGGTGATGATTCTCTTTTCAGGAGGAATCTTTTTGTGGAATCTCTTACGAGATTTACTAAGTCGTCAGGAGTCCATAAACGAATAAACTAGTGCTTTACATAGATATACATTGAGACCTATTAATGGATGATTGATGATTTGTATACCTGCTGAAACAGTACTGCTGCATTTCTAATTGCTTGTCATTACTGAATTAAAATCAGAGATGGCTTCAAACGTAGACGAGTACAAAGCTATCCAAGAACTAATAGAAGTGAAAAAGGAGGAGTTTGAAATTGATGATAATGAGGTAATATTATTTTAATAAAGAAATAAAGTGGAATATAATTTACTTTGCATTTAAGGTTTTAGTTCTGCGGTGTGTATGCATTAGTATTTGCTTACGTTTTATTTTTGTAAACGGAAAATGGAAGTTGAAATGTACGCAATAAAAGGTACCTTATTGATAAGTTTAGAGAAGTGTAAACTGTGCCGGATAATCATTTAATAGTGAAAATAATGTTTCGCGTTGTGTTATAAATCAACATTTACATCCTTTACCTTTTGTTAATAAAATGAATTCACCACAGTTGAACAGTCTGGAAAGTACGTAAATATAATATATATTAAAATAGAGAATCCTTCTCGTTGTAATGTTTTAAGTAATGAGTTGTAATTTTCGCATTCCTTCCATAATCCAAGTAAATACTGTCAAAAAGAAATCTTAATTAAGCGTTTATTATAATTAATCGATATTTCAAACATAAAAACATATTTTGATTATTTTATTATTCCTCATATTATGTTTGAAGCCGGAAACTATAAAAAAATGTTTTTTTTTAAAGTAACCCGAGAAATATGAATATTTTTTTTAATTTCACCTGCTTATTTTCCGTCCAAAATTGGTTTCGTGGTTGCATTTCTCGGCTAATTCCTATTGAAAACTATAGGTAAATTTCAGGCATCTCAAAGTGTTCACCCACTCCGACACTTAGTACGTTTCTCTTAAGCATCCTACAGATATAATGTGCTTCATTGTTTATAATGGCAATCGGAGAGTGATATAATTTATGTAAAGCGATTCAGTCGTTTTTTAGGTTGTCTTAAATTGGTGTGTTTCAGGTGATTTCTCTTCTTTCTAAGATCCTTACAATTTCACCGACTGAAGGACTACGAAATCCTTAATATAATATGGTAACTAAAGCTCAGCAACTATTTTCCATTGATTCTTACAGCGAATAAAATACAAATCTCTCTTCTAATAATCAAATTAATGATATATTAATATATTTTCCTGAGAACGAAAACCCTGCCCGCAATCTCATTGAAACGTGTTGTAAATATTCTCTCAGTGAAAACTTTCCAACGACACATTAATCACTTTTCTGGTCCTAATATTTCCCGAGTTGGAATTTGTCGAGAGACGGATGTAGCAGCAGCTTCATAGTATCGGCCAATAAATCCTGAGACCACTGCAACGTGTGGATTGTTTGCTCTTTTGGTTTTAAACCCTTCTAGCGGCAATCTGTCCTTTTATAGCACTAGTTGTGAGTGTAACCACCGTTCTATCTTTGTACTCTCCAATTATTACATTAATAGAGCCATTGCTAGTTAATTAACACACTTCGTTTATCATGTCTAGAACCACTAAAAATGTTTGCGTCATCCGTATAATGTTTGACGACGCATCAAATTTAGGTGTTTCAACTGTTACGTCATGCAATCATATCTTGTATATTTCAGTTATTGTGGGGATTTTTTCTCACTAACTATAAAAATCAATCTATCCTTTATGCCTGTAGATTCAAGTAGTTTTCAAAGGTGTGAATCTTTAAAGAAATTTGAGAAGGCATTAAATAATCAAAATAAAGTCCAAACCCATGTTCTGATCGTAGTTCGTTATTTTTAATATTGAGTGTTTATAACTTTCACGTTAATGTATGATTTTTTTTAACAAATCAATCTTCTATCTTCTTAATAGTTCTCTTTACACTTTGTTTTTAATTTCAGCCGTGTAGTTCAACCTGTACAAACATAAAGGATGATATGCATGAAAATATAAAGACATTAAATTACGACGAAATTGCTTCCTCGATAGAATTTGTTCAGCAATTGCAGAAGGCAATAACGGACACCAATCAAAGAGAAAGTGAAGAATGTACAAAGATTGAAGGAGAGATAAAACAAGAGGAAGTACTGGAGGGTGTTTTAAGTCACCCTTCAGTGTCTTTGGATAACTTGAAATCTGAGCAGCAGGTGAGTAGATCCATATGCTATTTGTTATTTGAACGCTACTAATTAGTGCAGTTAATTTTCAATAGTGTCAGACTTTTAACTTAAGGCCGTTTTAGACAATTTAATGCCTCGTACCACCCCTCGTATGGTAGAACGTATATAATCTGTATTAGGGGATTTTTCTCTCAGAATCTCATAGTTTTATGTATGATACGAAGAAACGAGATAATTTTATTACTAATGTCTGTACAATAGGTCAATCCTCATTATTTTTATACATCTGACATAATTAAAATATTGCTACAAATAATTGTTCAGTCAAAACCAAACTCTTCTGCTTTAATAATTGAAGCTTATGTTTTAATGAAATTATATGTGCTATCTTTTATCATGAAACATAAGACTTTTGTTCGCTCATACGATTCCATCCTGTTACGTTTTAATTGGAAACAATGATATATGTGCATAGTTTATTTACTGTTTGGCAAAATTTTCGTAAGCATATGCCTATTTTCGTAAGAAAATAGTTCAGTGGTATTCACAGATGGGCTGAATTACATGTTCAGTGATATGCCCTCAGTGTTGAAGAATTTGTCCAGATATTGATCATATTTTTTTCGTAACAGCAAGTGTTTTTTTTTCTTCACACAGCACGTTAAACTAATACGAATCTAGCCTATACTAGGTGAGTGACGTAGTTAAGAGGAGGGAACCGAGGGTTTGGACCATATCCGAAATTCCGATTTCTGTGTAAAATTAGTAATAAATTAGGAATTATAATTCACATTTCATATTTATACTCACCCGGGACACCGAAATAGTTGGCCCCGTACGAATCAAAATTCTGGTTAAAGTAAACGTCGCTGAAACTGGCTTATCTTGCTTATTTTAGCCCTGTCATTATTTTAAAGAAAACGAAGCTAGAAAATTAATTTGGCGAAATTGATATTGCTCCCGGTGCGTTGTTTATTTGTTTCGTTTTTTTTTTACTTCTGAACACAAAACACATCACTTCAATTATTTGTCGTGATTAACGTGATAATTTCAAGGGGATTTTGTTACCAACGAATCCGAGATAGCGTGGACTATGCTACGATCCGTGGTTTACCCGATGAAAGAATGTAATAGGTAAAACTTAATAGGAGGGATTGTACCAGCCATCGTATCGTATTAACTTGACTTTAAATTACTCGACACACCATCTGTAATAACTGTACATGATTTTACATCTTTTTTATCATTATTTAGCTGCACTTGCTCTAATTACTCCATTTTAAAGGTGTTCAATGGATAAGAAGTGCTGAGTTGCCGTAGCTCAATAGTACGGCGTTGGTGTAACATTCGGTAAGTCGTGGACTCCAAATATATTTTAAAAGGACTTCCGTTCCTGCGAGATTTTGAAACTCGAATGAATAAAAAAATTTATAGAGTTATTCACAAAATAATTTAAGTCGGAACATTTTGTATTAACACGATGTTAGTCTACCTGTAGCACTCGTAATAGCTTGAACTCTGGACGCAATTGACCGATCCAAGTCCTGAATGCTGGCGAGTGAAATTTGAAGCATGATTCATGCAGCCCAGCGTCCAGCTGAGTTAGAATCGAATGACGTTGGAATTTACACTGAACTCTGGTTTCCAAAACAGGCTCAGTGTTATTCAGGTCTAGAGACAGCTCGGGCCAGGTAAAATGTTCAACCTCTTCAGCATGATCGCGAAACTACTCCTGAGGGTGACCAGTGATGTGACAGGGGCACTATTGTCCTGGAATGGGGCATTCCTATTTGAAAATAAAAGTTTGTGCCATTGGGTGGACTTGGTTATCCAAGGTCTCCTTACCCAGCTGCTGTGAGGTAACAGTGTAGTATAGGAAATATCCTATACTAATTTCACTAATACTTTTCATTCACAATATTCTGATGCAATTATGTGTAAGGCATAGTTTATTTCATTTTCATACGAACATCATAGTTCAATATATTATGATTTAAACATTCCCAAGTTGGTGGCCGCAAAGTACATAAAAGTACACTTTATTCTTATTGATATTATTATTTCTGATGATAATCTGAGCTGTACTTTGCTTGCACCTTGATACGACAATTACAGTGCAAATAGTCAAATTTAATCATTTCGAAAAATGGCGGCTTTTTCTTTGTGACAATTCTTTCGCTATTGCTATTGCGCTTTAAATTTTCGTATGTAGTGTTATGTAAGATTTCGTTTGTTTCATTCTGACAAAACAATTAGGTGCGAAATATTAAAATATTAAACAAACATCAAAATGATCATCATAATAAAGATACGTCACGTATCTTTGATATTCTCAGATAGTTAAACTATTTTTTGTGCCTAATGCCGTTTTTTACGTCCGTAGCAATTTTTTTTATTATGCTTTTCGAAAAAAAAAACGAAACTTGTGATCTAAGTTGGAAGGATGTTTCTGATCCCCCTCACGCAACCAATTTGTTCCTCAATTTCGATATGAGGAGAACGAATTTGAAGTTAATTTTCGTGTACCTCATCTTTAAATAAAAGAGAAAATGGTCCCGTCACAAATGTCTGTGTGGGTGTGTATGTTCGATTGTGTGTTTGTGCAAAAAATATATTTTCCACAAATGCAAATGTAATCCGGGAAAATTTCGTTAAATTTAACTTAACTCTGTGAGACTTAATGCGCCCTGAACAATTTTACACGCAGTATTCATACGCCATTGTATCGAATTATACCCAATTTTAGACTTGTTCCCTAATCGGTCTCTGGTGACTACAACGCGAGGCTATCCTTGGCATATGACTTCCTATCACCGTACTGCACTGCACTGAATGGAAACCAACGCCAGATAATCATAAGTGGCGTATAACTTATTAGTGATATTTTGTCAATTCCTCTTTAACTGCTGGCGAATTGTAAGTAATCTCCGACACAAATTTAGTTTTGATGTCATATTTAAATATATCTTCTAGATCTGAGTGCCAGCTTTATATTGTTACTTGTTAGTTTAAGTGTTTGTGTTTGTCTGCTGTTTGAGTGAGTCGATATGTTCTTCTTCAGAAACTACACGTCAGGTTACAAGCAAAATGTTATATGATCTGTAAAGACTATGGAATATTCCAGTTAATTGTTGCATGACTCTTCTTCTCTATTTCCTGTCTTCTCTGTCGCTAATAAATACCTCCTTCAGCCACTTGAAACTATTTTTGGCCAAAGAAAAGTAAACTGTTTGTTTGATATTCATAATTCATATAAAATGCATGGGTAGATCGACTAAAATGTCGGTAATATTAAGCAGTGTCGTGTCCTTTCCGTGGTAATTCTATCTGAATTGAATTTACTTGCAAAAGTAATTATAGACTTAAGGCCGCTTTAGACGGTACAATTTCTCGTACGATCTCTCGTATGAAAGAATGTATACAATCCATAGTACGAGATTTTTCGTACGATAAATCATACAATATTGTATAGTGTTTTACACGGTACAATTTTGGATACGAGGGGGTAATGATGAAACTGCTGGAGTTTATAGTTGTGGCATCTCAGGATTTTAGGGTAATTATGCTACATATTTTTTGTGAAAGTATAGCAAATTAAAAGAATAGAAAATAATTAAAATCTTGACGCAACAGAAATTCAATTAATTGTAATGTCAAATTCTTCTACCAAGAGAATCTAACTTCAACTAGGTTTCAGTGGTAACGAAATTGTCGTAGTTTTACTTCTGTACTTCGATAAAGATGTTTAAACGCGGACACACAAAACGTTGAAAAAGTGTTTCTGTCTTCGGTGATAAGTTCGGAGTAATATGTGTTTTGTTTTTACAATATTCCTGAGTTAACAAGATATGTGACATTACACAGCACTTCAAAAGTATATAAATCGCGATATATTAACTCCTGTTTATACATATGGGGGCACTTAGTGACATTTCGGTTTCACTACTTTCAGAGCACTGGAAACGTCTCAAAATGCTACGTTTTACGTTCCTATAAGCATGAAATACTTGCAAAATACAAAAATGACGTGTAATGTAGATTTTATATGATTTATAGCCTCATTTCACACAAGGTATATAGGTGTGAATAGGGTGGGTCAGATGTCTTAACCCTTGAATAAAAATTAGTTCGTTCGATTAATTACCTAGCTCATGCATTGACAGCTCTGTGTTGACGTCGACACTCTACTTACATTATGTCTACTTCTGTAATTACTGTTCAATGTATTTCATAATTTCGGGTGCACAGAGTGTATATGTTTATCAAAATAATTGGGAAGGAATATGATTGCACAGATACCGGTATCCTCTACATTACTTCCCTTCATACTTATCATGATTGCAGCAAATTCGGTACTCTACGCACAAGAAAAACAATAAAAATCACCTTAACTGCATTGCACAAAATATAGGAAAAGCAGTAGCTATTAGATTACATCAGAACTTTGTCTTTATTTTTTGAAACATATTTCTCCCTTATTTGGTACCTTTTATGGTTATAAGAGTGCAAAACGTAGCATTTTGAGGTACTGTCAGTCCTCTATAGCAGAAGTAGCTGTACTGCAGTATCACCGACCTCTTTACACTTCCCTTATAAACATTGGTTTATATCTTTATACCTGTAATAGTTTATTATGCCATTATGTATGTTAATTTCTGTATCAAGTAATAACATTAATATGTTCTCTTTGTGTCGTAATCCATAACCAAACAGCCGAACAGGAAAGGACGCTATATTGCCAGTAGGGGCGCTATCATAGATTGTACGAAAAATCCGCTGAAAAGTAGGACCGTTTCTATTTAGAGAACACATCGGAGATTGCATGAAAAATCGTACGATCTGCGCTTTACACGATCAAAGAATGTAACCTATGGGATTGCACACGAGGGATCGTACGAGAAATTGAATCGTCTAAAGTGGCCTTTAAGTTTAAATAGCGTGACCTGAAGCTCTGACTAATATTAGCTCTCAAATTTGACTATGTAATAGCGGTCTTAATTTATGGACTATGCACTACATTGTAACTCCGTTTTATTTGTAATTGTAATATTTTGTATGGTAGCAATGCAGTTCCAGTGAACCAATGGTCGAGAGCAATCTAGATAAACTTATTCAAGAGTTAAGTCCCGATGAACTTGATCAGTCGATAGAAGTTGTAAAACAGTTACAAAAGGTTTTAGTCTATGCTGATGGAAGTGAAAGCGTTGGAGAATTCTCAGAGATTCACCCAGCTGTAAAACAAGAGGAGGAATCGGATATTGTATTAAGTGAACCTGGAAATCCTCTTTCGGAGGTGAGTTGTTCGCAAACATAATATGTATTTTCTGGGCTTGTTTTAAAGACTTATTTTAAAATCCTTTCTTAAAATAAATAGTTTCGTAGTCTTTGGATTTGTTAAGGGTTATTCCAGCATATTTCCTTTTAATTGTGTAATACGTTACATGACTTAAAAGTTGATATTTCTGCCCAATAAATGGCAGTCATATTTTGCAAGTGAATGAACTTGTAAATATGTTTGATTGTTAAGTTATTGTAAATTTTCCCATTAATATATTTTATTTTCAGTACACATTTGTTTTCGTTTGTGTCATACGTTTTCCTGCATTACTTTAAATTGTAACGAATGTTTGGGGCAACTAACATTCGCCAAATAAGGTTAGGCGTGTAGGTCATACATCCTTCGTGCCAGATAATATACACTTTATTTCCCGTAAACTCCAGTCCTAATCCGATCGATGATACAGAATTGAGAATTCAGAGGTAAACTCCGTTTACTAAACTATGTTAAATTTTATTTCATTGATTAATTAGTCGCAAGTGATACATTTCTGAAGGACAGTTGAATATGACTGACACAATATGTTATTCTTTATGTCTAGCTTACGGAAATAAGGTTTGATTGGACAGCCGAAATACTTAATGCATTTAGGATATTTGGGGAGCTTAGCGTTATAGTTTATTTAACCTCTGCAAGAAACGCGTTCTCCAAAATATGTGGTTTGTAGATATTGAATGACCATTTAACTTAGTGATTTAGAAAATTATTATAAAATTTTAGTTTGTTTGACATACATGTTAGTTGTTTAGCATACATTTCGTTTGATGCATGATTTCTTCTTAAGCGGAATTAACAAAATGTATTAGTATAGATTGTAGAAAATAAAATAAATGGCATTATTTATATTTATGACTGTCCGTTGAATTTCACTTTGTCAGTATATTTTTATTAAGTTTAGTTCCTGGTGTCAAACCTTGTCAGTACCTGTCTGTATAATTAACTAAACCTGAACCCGTTAAACATATTAAATATTCAGTCAGTAATTTCGATTAATTAAATTCCATAATATATATGGTGAGACTTTAGTGAGTGGGGATCCGAAAATTCTTATGAGGAAGCGCGATCCGACTTTATCCTCCAGCACTATCAATTTATTGCTGTGTATTAAGTGTACTCATGCCTAACTAGGAGTGCGAAGCCCGTCAAATATGCAATTACACTTAAGCCCCCAAATACGCGTTGCAATACGACGCTTACCAGCAAATTAAATTGCGGATACGTTTCAGGAATGGTGCAGTACCATATTTGGATTTCAGTAAGATGTGTTTGAGAGCAGGTCTCTCTGTAACGTAAATGTAAGGTCAAAATTTTGTAGGCTTTAAATACGAGAAGGTATCAAGGAGTTTGCTTTAGCAATATTTCCATCAATGAATGGGTCAAGTCTAACGCTCAGCGTTTCTATTATATCTGCTTTTGATTAGTATGTTATGGGTTTCTATAAGTTAATGCGTTGAGTTCTCCGGCAATTGTATTGTTTTTCACAATATTGTCTGTTTTAATGATTTTACTAGCATGTCTCTCTAATACTGAACATTTGTTCCACTGATGGCAGTTCGAACTTTTCTATAGTAGCGTAACTTACGTCTAAAGATTATTACTAATGATTAATTAATACTGTCCCATCCGAAAGCCACTCGACAGATTTTCCTTTCATATGTTATGCTTACAAATATATAAACCTATTGCACGCAATGTAGAATTGCTCTTATGATGAAAGCCAGGGTTTTGCCGACAACTTGTTCAACGTAAAGCGTCATGCACAGATAACACTTTCTGCTCATAAACTTCGACGCCAAGTAAAGGATGCCAAAATCGCTTCTACAACAAGTTCTGTTGTGTTCACAGAGATACCATCAGCGAAATTACTCTTATCATCCCAGACAAAGACTTTCCGGAAAAACACTTCGTCATAGGCACAGTTTTGAGATCTTTGGAAACACGTTCATATCCCACTTGTGAATGAACTCCGTATCAAACAACTGCCTCCACCGAAACGCCAACCAACGCAGTAGGGATTAAATGAGTACCTGCAGACACGATTACAGATAAAATAGAATCAGGACTAAGTCTCAAATGTCATATTATTCATAAATGCTTTAATATCTTTTCATCCGAAAGCAGTCCTAGTTATCTCGTACGAGTTCTCACATCTCAACAGCGAACCATCGATCATCTGTGAAGGTATATAATTTATATTTTGAATATACGTCGTAGAATAGAACTTTCGCGCACACATACACTTGCACTATTTATACTCGAGCGCTAGCAAACCCATAGTGTCATAGCGCTGGTGAATGTAAAGAGCATAGAATCTATCGATACTATTCTAAAAGTCACCCAACACAAAAGTACACAAACTGACAAAATCCACCAAAACGCAGTCATTGTCAGTAGGATCATCCTACAATAACAAACGCAACGAGTATCCAGAGCCTCTACACCGGAAAACAATCTCGCTGTTGCTCGTTCATACCTAGGCGAAACTTTTCCAAACTCGACCCATTCAACCATCATCAGTATCCGCCTTGCAGCTAAAGACATTTTTAATTTCGAATGTCATATTACCTTTTCGGGTCTGAATGTTTTTATTTTCTGTAGTACTGTCCACTCCCATCTGAAGCCACAATTCACCATCGTTCATACCGGCGTGACTTTTCAGTAGTTTCAGCGACTTTTGCATGGTGATAATAAATGTTAAATGTTTAGACTCACCTGACTTCCATCAAAGTCTGCTGACGCCCGTAGATCAAGTTAAACTAGAGTTGCCAACATGTTGTGATGTTTATTTCACTTCATCTACGTCTTTTTATCGCATCTTCGCCTGATTTATATATTGTTATATTCTTGCTGGATGTTGTAAGAAAACTTACAACTTCCAGTTTTTAGATTTAATGAAATAAAGCAAGCATAAAAATATCCTTCACATCTGTTAAACGATCTACATCCTTCCATGGAATCCCGAATCGCAACAAAAAATTCTTGAACCAAGGCGTAATACTTCGGATGACCAGCAAACGAGAAAAAATGTTTAAAATTTGAAGAAAGTTTAGAACATCAAATTTCGAATAATGTGATGTGTTAATTTCTTTTTTATATATTAAAAGGACCAAGATGTACTTCCCGTACTATTGTTATATTGAGTACTTATAATGCCAAGTGTTATTCTGATATGCCTTAGTATAAGTCTGATCATAAAGTAGCCTATTTAATATATTCCTTATCTGTTCTTGTGTAATGATGTGATGAAACGATTTGCATTAGCAGATGATTTTTTTATAAATATTTAGCATTGCCATGTTACCGTTATACCGGATGAGAGACTCTCTTGTTCCGTTGGGGATCGGTTTTAAGGAATAGAGTTTTACGAATGTTTGCATTGAAGCAATGAACTTGTTTACAAAATGAAATTTTTGTCTGTCACATGAAAGAAAATATCGGATCTTAGATAAATATTTTTACGCTGAATTCGAATATACAATCAGATGTGTCAATGCTACCTCCAACAGAATCAGATCTGTATCTGCTGCGACGCCGGTGGCAGCGATCACAATGATTAACGTGTTTGGACATGACTCTTTGGCAATGTTGCCAAACGTCAATTTTTACCAGCTGTGTGTTTGTGGCCTCAGGGACATGCAATTCTTCGCATATGTGTCGACTTTATTTCAACAACTCTAACTACAAATGACCTGAATTTAGCCACAGCAGAATAACTCTATACAGCGTTTTCACGGAATTTCAACAATTTCGATGGGGATGGGGCTAACTTGTCAGTATTTCAATTTTTTTCTTGTTTCTTTGAGTTTTACGTTTCTAATTCTACAGAGAGAGAGAGAGAGACGAATATATTGTTTAAAGTTTTAAACACACATTTTCATATTTGTGTTTACGTAAGTAAAGCAAATCGTATGTTTCTCAAATCAAGAGCTCTGAGTACTATATTGGCAGGTATAATGAACGGAACACACAGCATACATGCAAATATATTCATATCTATAGAAATAATCATGCGATTGTTACCAAACTTTCGAGGTATATTAAGTATGAATCAAGGTATTACACTGTGTATTACGTGTATTTTTGTGCTTCTATCGCTAACTGGACAAGAGCGGGGATGTGAAAAATATAAAAAGGTAAATTTTTGAGGGAATTTCCCATAAATCCCTCTGTCACGCAAAAACAGCCCGATGGAGAAAAACTGATTCTATATTCGAATTCAGCACCCTCGATTAAGCTTATAGCAATATTCACATTCCTTGTGACAATAATGCTGTTGACCAGTATTATTAGTTTTATAGTGAAAATGTGTTTAGTGTCGTATATTTAGTTTCTGCTTTAGTTTGAAATAATTATTAAAATTAATCATTAAGTAATAGATGTAGGTTAGTGTGTATAAAAACGATTGACTGACCTTTAAAAATTAAATTAGAGAAAAAAATGCAACAATATAAATTCAACGAAAATTTTATTTAGATGTTAATATCCATCCCTTGAATGAAATTCAGAAAATGTATATTTAAAAGTAATTCGTAACTTCTGAAATTATAAAAGTATGTTGTTTATTTACCCTGGCTCGAATATGAACTAAGGGTTTGATGTTCGAACTGAGGGTCTGAAGATCCGAGTAGTACTTTGAAATTTTACATTTCATTTTTTGTTGTTTTTATAAAAGGTATTTCTCTGGCTCCAATAAATATTTATGGATTAAGTGTGAAGAATTTTATTATGTGTTTAGGAAATATGATGCCTTAACATTATATTTCCCTTATACCAGTTTTCCCATTTTTATCTCAGGGTTGCACCACAACGTTTAAAACTGATAGTGAAAATATATACCAAGATGCATTGAGGGATGATTTTAAGGAAGCATTTTCTGATTTCAAGGCGAACATATTCTGTGAGTTAATCAGTTTAATGTCATCTAATTCACAAGATACAACACAAAGTCCATCGTTTAGTCACAAAGAATTTGAAGATATTGGTCGCATAAAGGAAGACAGCATTGAGATAAATTTAAATAAATCCGAGTTTCCCAAAGTGTCCACTTCTGTTGATAAATATTCTGTACACCCAGAAGTTAATTCAGAGTTTATGAAAATACCGGAGTATTTTCGTTGTGGATCCGTTAGTGATAGTGTTTCAAACAGGAATATAGAAGTGACAACGATTCATGGATATGCAAGCAAAGATGAAATAAATATTGGAAAGTGCCCAATAAGAAGAGAGATGGAAAAGCAATCGATTAGAGCGGAAGGAGAGACTAATATTTCTAAGATTGAACTTTCGAGAGAGAGACAGACAAAGGAAACGAATTCAAGAAGAAGGTGGAACACAAGTATGTTTCGTGGTTCCAAGATAGAAATGATGACTTGCTCTAAAGAAAAGACTAAAATGTGTGATTTTTACCAAAAGGAATTTCAACGCTTATTTGATGTTAAAAGTCACGTAAAAAGTCATAAAGAGCAGAGGCCATATAAATGTGAAATATGTAAACATAAATTTACTGTAAAAGGGAGCTTAAAGAAGCACATGAGAGCACATTCACGAGAGAGACCATATAAATGTGGAATATGTAAACATGAATTTGCTATAAAATGGAATTTGAAGATACACATGAGAACACATTCAGGAGAGATGCCATAT
>JAGDQP010018811.1:1542-35909 GCA_022664845.1 Lepisma saccharinum
CTCTTTTATAGTATCAACTGAACTCGATGATAACGTTGACAAATCCTCCGATAAATATAAAAATTCCTTACCATGTACTTTCGATATACAACTAGCATCGCCTGAGCCAATTCCTGAATCTTCCGACAACATCAAAATTTTATTCTCCTCCTGTGAAGCAAACAAGTTTTCATTTGCTACCACATCAATCTTTAACAACTCTGGTTTTATCATTATCATATTTTCCTTATTCACACAAAATTAACTATTCGTGTTTACAATCCCAGATAGATCATGCACTGTCTTATGACTTTCGGTTACAAGTCGTTTATTTTCCATTTCCTTTACTTTCATTTTACCAAAAACAATCCTCTTATATTCCTTCTCAATTCTTTGAATCGCTTTACATAATTGTAAAGAATTTGTGGGAAACCTTTTCATTAATCTTTCTATAAAATAAATAGGTAGAGTCTGAAAATAAATGTACATATGAGTTCATCTGACAATATATTATCTGTATCCAAGAAGTCTCTTGCCATCTGCTTCATCTGTTGGCCATAATTTCTTATTCTCAACCACTTACCGTATCTCCTTCTATATTGATTTATCCTTTCTCTCTTCACCTACCTGACTCCGCTCTTTAGATTTGACTTTCATATTACTCTTTACTTCCATTTCCTTAATTGTATTTCCAAATTGATCACTAACATTCTCTGACAACCCTTTACTCACTTTATCATTATTGAGAGTCTTCAATATCCTTACTTCCTCTTGTAGTTTCTTTACTGTATTTATTAGCTGGTTACTTCATGGACAACCAAATTTATATCCTCTCTTGTGACATAATGAACTGTACTCTCTACCATTACCTTTGTCTCTCATGACTCTTTAGTACCTCATGCATATTTGCCTCAAGAAATTGGTGTTTTTCATTCAGGTCTTCAAAAAATACTGAACAGACACAAAGTTGCTTACTCCTTTCTTCATATTTCTTTTCTAATACATTAATGTTTATTTTTATTTAATCTATGAAGTTCTTCTGGAAATCAACATCCTTACATAAAATTTCCATCACCTCATTTTGGCCTTCTTTCTTTAATACTGACTGGCTCTCTCTCTATATTTTTTAACATAATGCCTTTTCAATCCTTCCACTTCATAGTCTTGTTCTTCATAAATTCATCTTTCCTCCCTTTGCTTCCCATCTTTCTTTTCTATTCTACTTTTATCCATTTTTGCATTTCTTCTCTATTTCTTCTTCCTCTTCTCTTCATCAATCTCACATTATTCTCTAAAGTTTGCATCGTATGGTTCATCATAGACATCAATTTTCGTCCATTCTTTCTTCTTCGGTTACTCCTCTTCTTGTTCTCTTTGCGTTTTGGCTAATTTTCTTTTATCTACCCCCATCCAACCCCTCAACAATTTCTTACACATTCGATCTAACTTTTTACGCTCTTTAGTTTCACTTTCTCTCTGTCTTTGCTCCTCAACTTTCAATCTTCCACACCTGTCTTTACTATTTTTTCTCCTACCATCTACATCACTGTCATTCTCTTCTGAAGTATATTCGATCTCTACTTCACTTTCCAAAGCCCCTCTGTTGGGTGCCATAATTAAATGCAAAACGTATATATACAAATAACATAACGTTGAATGTGTACAAATGCGTTTGCTTATCGTCATATATAATTGAATACTTATATCTTCGTATAAAAGGAAATTTACTTTGTAGATTCGTTGCACCAGCTATACAATTCCTATACTTCTCAGGGTTTCATGGTTTGTGGATCCTCTTTGGATTTGGAAGTAGAACGAGAACGATGTCAATGTCTTCTCATTAATCAATTATTATCCCGGACACTACTCCAAGTCAGCGCCTGGAACAAGCACAGTGGGGACTACTGTATTTCACGACAATTCTCAGTTATGACCAAACTAAAAGAGCTAAAGATCTGCAGTCCAATTCTGCCCGGAATCGCAGTAGTAGACAAAGAAAAACGTAGGTAATAATAGTTAAGACAAATTTATTAAAACATCCAAACCAGCTATTTTGATATCCCAAAATACATATCTTACCATCCTGGAATACAAGTTTCCTAGAAATTGTTCTTTTCAATCGTAAAATTCTTTCATAACTTGATATAAACACAACATTATATTTAAACTAAATTTCCAAAACATTATATGAATTCTTTTAAATAACTTTACATATTAGTTTAACTAAATTTCTAAGAAAAATGTTCCCCAAATCTACACGTTTTTTATCGAGCACATCATTTTCCTAAAGTGTAAACAACTTCAATCAATAAACTTTACAATTTGTTTGCTCATATATTGTTTCGATACTCTATCATGGCGTTTACTCAGCTTATTATTTAATACATAAGTTGTGACAATGTTAATAGAACATTAAAATGAATTAAACAATTAACTTTTCGGCATAGAATAAATATAAAAACAACAATCCATTGGCAATTAAATCATAAATAAAATGTCCATTTTTGTTCATTTTCAAATTAAATTCTTTCTTCCTTTTAAAATTCCTCCTATTTACCATATTCCGTTCTTAGATACCGTAACAATTCCTCCTATTTACCTTATTTCCATTCTGGATACCATATGAATATTACTAACTATCAGTACTCTGGTAAGCTCGCTGAGACACATCCTCAACAGTTGAACTAGTAGTTTTCGGAATTCCAAATTATACCAGCGTATAGTATAGGTTTTCCTTTTTGATAGTCATATGGTTTCTAAACAATTCAATGAATAGTTAGTGAAACATCCCATTCCTTCTCTAAGATTTGTTTCAAGGTTAAAAGCAGAGCAAATGAAAATTTATTTCTTCTAAATCCGCATTGGTGATCTCCGATTATTTGATCTACGTATGCGCTTAGGCAAGTTAGTACGATATTACTCAGTACTTTGTAACGTGTTTGGAATAATGAGATTCGGCCTTAATTATAGTTCTGTTTTAAAAGCGGAACTATTATTGAGGTTTTCCGTTCCTTTGGGAGCTCCTCTTTTCTCTATATATCACTAATCAATTTATGTAGTTAGTTGATTAGTGAAGTTCCTCCCGCTTTAATCAATTCGGCTCGAATATTGTCTATTGTTGACGATTTGAAAATATCAGTTTTCTTACCGACATTTCAACCTCAACCTCGATAAGATCGGATATCCACTGTTCTGCTGTATATATATTTTTAATTCCTATATTTTTTCTTCGTTGTGTACAAAACATTTTTGGCATTTTTTTTTCACACATCAATAATTTTAGTCGAATAGGCTTGAAGATCTACGCGTTCATTTCTAAGCATCCCTAATCTTGGCTGGTAAGATTTGCTTAACGAGTTTACCGCTTTATACAGTTCTGGTATGTTATTTGTCTTGCCGTTTTCCTCTATCTCCTGAATCTTCTGCGTCAGATATTCTCGCTTTTTGTTTTGAACCCACGTGTGGCGTTGCGTCTCGGGTTACTGTAGTGGTTGGTATTTACTTCGTTTTAATTTCTTAGCCATTGTTGCCTTGATTATTCTCGTTCCTCATGAATCTTAAGGTTTATGGGTGTAAGGGTGGTTTAGTACACCGTGCTGGACTTTGAGGACTATCCAACCGTCGTCCTTACTGTTTACGATTGCCATAACGGATTCAGTTTTTATTTGAAACGACAATCTAATACAGAAAATCTTCCCTCCTATTTCTTACAGTCAAAGAACTGCACACCACCAGACGGCGATTCTTGTTGGTCTGTGTCAACTCATTAGGCACTTATGGATCCAACTTTTTTACTTTACCGATCGCACGGAGCCGCTGATGGACAGTGGTATGGTGAATGCCTAACTCATCTGTAAAGACACAAACACTTTTCCGAGGATCGCTTCCACAGTGTTCATGAGGAGCTCATCCAAACATGATGTTGGTCGGAGCCAGCGCGGCTCACTTTTCAGTGTCTTGACAGCAGAACGAAATTTTACAAATCAACGGCTAATGTGAAATGTCTCAAATGTACTGTTAATGTTTCTTGCTGCTTGTTGTGCACAATGCCCCAGTTTGAATTCATAAAGGGAAATTACTCGCAATAGTGTGTTCTCCATAGTGCACTTTCATACGACCCTGTTTAACAACATACTGCCTTTGGCAGTCTGGATACCCTAGTATATTTGTTGGATGCATAGGAAGTTTGTGACGTTAGACGCGTGACCTCATTTGATTCCTGTGTTGTGTTGCTGAGATGCGTTACCCATCAGGCGTCAAAGCGGTCATTTCATTCGCGCCAGCCCAATAGTAGAAGGCCTATATTTCAAAGTTGTTTAATTTACTTTAAAAAATATTTGTTCTTTTAACGTACAGTACAGTACCTACTACATTTAAAAAAACAAACTATTGCATGGTAGTAAACTACAGTACGTAAATCACAATGTTTTCTGTTTAACCGAATTACCCATGATCCCGTCAAACTGGGTTAAACCATGCTTTGTTGTAAGCTATTTCAGTATGCCATAAAATTAATAATGGCGGGTATGATTTATTTTGCAGGATCTCTTTATGAGGTTTGTTTTCAATCTGAACTTAGCTTCATAGAAATTGCTTCAATTGAGATAACAGAACGTAAGTTTGTTTGCAAAATAAATATTATACAAATAAAAGATATATGGTTTTAGTATTCAATATTTACAGTTATAGTGATACCGACTTATTTACTAACTACTTGTGACTGCTGAGGAACCGATTAAAATCATACTTATAGGGTATATTATACTGGTAATGTCTCAGTAAATTTAAGGTTATATTTCCCTAGTTTTATCTGTATTTTTGTATAATCACTTATTTAAGTGTATGTTTTGTATATATATCTGTGAATGTTTTTGTATATTATTTTCAATTCTTATTGGAGCCAAAGGCTCAATATTGGACAAATAAATAAATAAATGAAATACGTTGTTGGAACAAATTGGTTGCCTCATCTTAACTTGCTGTGTTATTGAACAGATAAAGAAATGTTTGCATTGCGATAAAGCATTACTTGGTAACAGGAATGCTACATTCAGACATTAGATTGTAAATTAAACTTTTCCGTTGCAAATATCATGTAATTTAATCTTCTGTCCGTCTCTTATCGTGTGTTCGAGCTGTGTCTCTCTTTTCTTCCAGGTGATTTTTCGAGAATTCACGTATGATATTACTCGGTGCACAGTGATTCAAAATACCTTCAAGCTACTCATAATCCATTGTTCTTCCTGAATCTTGCATAATACTGTACACATAGAAAGCGTATTTTACAACAAACACAAAGATGTGAGTGAATGAAATAAACGACTTTGAAATTTACAAGTGAAAAGCTTATAAATGCACATATGTAACAGAGAACGTTACGATCTGGACAAGATTGCAGTACACAAGCATATGTGATGTGAAATTAATTATGCATACACATGGCATAATATGGCAATAAAGAAAATGCGTATTGTATCTTTGAACGTTGCATTAGTTAATTGTTCCTGCAATATTTAATCTGAATCTGAGTCATCCGGAAAACGATTAAGAGATACAGGAGCTTCTGTACATTTATGTCCAGTTCTTTCCTTCAACTCTCTTGGACCATAGATTGTCGCAGTGGCGATAAATATATATAAGGGTCAGACGTAGTCAAAAGACGGAGGAATAAGTCATCCAGCATGTTCTTCCTCGAGCTGCTTTGTGAATTGTGTTCCATGTACTTCTTTCGATGTTGTTTTTTAATTTCATTCCTTTCTCGCCTCTTCAGACTTTTGCCCTATGGGTAATGATGCATCAGAGATGACAGGGGGCTCATGTACAGTGACAGGTATTGGATATCATAAATCAAGGTTTGTGTACAAAACATCAGTTTTGTTGGTAAGGGTTGAGATTTGATCCAAGTTGAGATGGGATCCTAAGAAAAACACTTGCAGGAGCACTGGACAGTTATGTAAAAGGTTTATTTCGATGTAGGTTATTTCTGATGATTTGCATATTATTTGTTTTTAACTGTTTGCGCGCATTCTTTCCGTCCTTCAAAATACCACTTCACACTTGTCTTGGCACGTCAAGAAGAAGACCCAAAGCTTTTCGGTCCGCACCTCGAACTTGCAAGTTTTAATGTTAACGCCACGCCCATTGTGCATCACGTGGAGAAGCCATTCTATAGCCGCATTTCAAACGGCATGATGCACCCTAGAAGGCTCTGGGCGTGGAGCGTGGGCGTGAAAGTAATCTTTTTCTGTTCTATCTCTTTGTAGAAGAGTGCTCATATATGACTGGTTGATTTGATGACTGTCGTATCTTCTGACATTTTGCACCTCAAATGGTGCCAATTCTATTGATATTTTTGTTTAAAAATGGATCCATACTGGTGAGTTGAGTCCGTTCTGCTATATGATGACTTTATCGTTGTCTCTCGATTCGTAACTGAGCTTAACACTATATATATATATATTAACTAACCACAGCTAGCACCCGATAGAAGGCTACACCTTCGTTTCAGAAAGGGTTATGAAATTAAGGAAGGGTTTGAGGAAGGTATAGTTGGTCAATGGGTTATACAGAAAATGTTATACTTTATTTATTTATTATCATCCTAATTATTTTCATGGGTCATTATGAGAATTTTCTCATAATCATACTATTGGGCAGGTTTTATGGCGATGATGAGGTGAGAAATGAGAGTGGGGTGCAGTTTGACGCCAAAACACTTTAATACTTAGACACCTGGGGGGATCATTTTCTTGCTCAGGGGCATCTCTGAGCTTAATAAGAAACAAGTGCAGCCCTGTTAATACAATTATGATTACTGTGCACTAAATGCAAACGCGATATAATGAGGTATGTTAGGGTTGCTGAGACCAGTGGTTTGGTAGAAGTTCGGATGGTTTGGTGTGTGTTTGTATTGGTAGAGTGAGGATAGTAATGATACTGGAATATGTGTATGCGTGGTTAGAGAAAGAAAGTGTTCGTGTGATTAATTATGTCTTAAAATGTAGATGATGTGTTTCCAGACGTTTAGTAATGTATTTTAAACGTTGGGTTTCTGGATACCGAACTAGATGCGGAAAGTTTATTCTTTCGTATAATTCCTGAGTGTCGCTGCGGAGTTTTATTCGTAATGATATTAGCAGGGCATGTCGTTCCATTATTTGAAGTTTTTTGTATATATTTTGTGGTTTGCTGTAAACTGAGTGGTTAATCCATACGTGAGCACTGGTCTCAGAAAAACTTTATAAGCGTTTATAATGGTTTGTTATTTTAATCCCCAAGTTGTTCCTGTAAGACGTTTTAGTAGATTGAGACTGTTGTAAGCTTTACTGGTGACGTTATTTAGATGAGGGCGCCACATCAGATGGTGATCAAATATGAGGCCAACTTGTTTTGATGGTTTTATTGGTTCATGCAAGACTGTTAGGGAGAGTTTGGTTGGATTTCAATGAACTCTGGAACGATGTTTCGAAGGGATGAATACAATCGATTGTGTTTTGTGCAAGTTGATTGTGAGGTCCCACTTATTGCACAAGGAAGTGAAAGTATGTATGACTTCATTCATTATGCGTTTGATGTGCTGAATGGTTTTGCTGAGTACGAGAAAAGCCCTTTCATCTGTGTACTGAAAGAGATGTGTATTTATAGATAATGGAGGTAGGTAGGTCGTCTACGAATAAAAGGTAGAGTGCAAGCGATAATGCGGATCTTTGAGGAACTCCACAGTGAAAGAAATTAGAATGGAAGGCGCTATTGTTAATGGTTATGTATACAAGTCTATTTGTGAGGAAGTTGAAAATGAGTCATATGAAGGTGATGGGAAGTCGGAATGATTATAATTTGTAAATGAGATTTCTTACTTTATAGAATACTTTCTCTAAATCAAATAAAACAAAGCAGGAAAGACGTGATGTATTATAGTGATTGGAGATCAGATTGGAGAGTCCGCGTAGTTGGACTGTTATGCTATATGATGGACAGAAGTCAGCTTGATAAAGTGGGATGAGATTATGCTGTTCTAAATGAATGTGAAGCCGATGTACTATGATTATTTCTAGAGTTTTGCTAAATGTTGAAGTTAATTGGATTGGTCTGTAGGAAGCTACGGAATTTGGTGTTCTTGTGGTTTGAAGAACATTAACGTTTGGATGCTTTCCATGATACAAGATAAAAGCCCTTCGTATAATGAAAGTGTAGATAGTGACGAGTGGTTGAATTTATGAAAAGGGTGATTCTTTCAGATGATGATATATTATGGAGTCAATGCCAGGAGCGGATTGTCTTTTATGTTTAAGTATAATCAGGATTACTTCTGTTATGGTAGGTGCAGTAAGTGGGTGAGCTGGAAGATGATTATAAATATTTGGTTGCAGATGAGGTGATGCAATGTTCAATCGAGATTCAGGATGTCGTCTGAAGCAATTGAATGGAGGTGTCAGCGTGAGTATTTTCTCCATGCAGTCGGCGAAAGCATTTGTCATGTCTTTGTCTGAATGCAGTACTCGGTTATCCTGAATAAGTGAGTATGTGGAATTGGAGTATTTACCAGTTAGAGTGTTAATAAGTTTCCAGTATTTGTTTGGATGTTATGTATCTGCTAACATGTTGCATATTTTTTTAACCAATTGTCTCAGAGTGTATGCTTTAATATAGTTTCGGACAGTTCGTTGTAATTGGTGGTGAAGGCGTAGTGAGTCCGGATTGACTGTTATTTGATAGTCACAGAAGAATTGGCGGGAACATTTGATTAATGTGAGGTAGTTAGTTGACAATGTGGGTTTGTATGGATGAATTAAGCTTTATGGGATAAATTTAGTTGTAAAGGTATATAGTGTGGGGGCTATAAAGCATATGTTATTATAAAGTTCATCTTCAGTAGTTTGAGTATCAAGTGTTGCAGCTTCTGTTTCTACATATTCCCTATATCCTTCTCAATCTGCTTTGTCAAATCACTTGTCAGAGAGGGATATTTTGTTGAGAGAAGGGTATTTGGTTTTAAGGGAGGCTGAGCTTGATGGGGGTATGGTTCGCTGCCCATGGGATCAAGGATTTCTGTGGCACTATGGTTGCCAATATTTGTGGAAGTAATAACAATGTCAGATTATGTATTGGAAATAGGATGTATGGGCTTAGTGAGGTGAAGTGTTCCGGTAGTATGAAATTTCTATGACATTTTTTAAGTTAATTTTATCTCGATCTGGTCGACTGCGATAGTTGATATCGACCATGATGATGTAATTGGTAAAACTGTTGGATATGTAGGCGAAAATCATAGAGGAAAGAATGGCTAGGATTGATAGAAATAGTGGATAGAGTAATGTAATAATGTTTATAGTAAAGTGTAGTGATTATATATTTTGGTAGGTTTGACACTAGAGGTGTGTATTAAGTGAAGTATGTTTGGTAAAAATTCCATTACTGTACCTCCATTTGCACGTAAGGCTGACAGTGTGGTGTCACATTGTTACAGTGTGTAGCGTAATATTTCGATTGATGTGTTTGGTTTCAGATGAGTTTCTTCAGCAAAAGACGTTAACATTTTCTTCTAATAGTAATTGTTCAAAAATATATTTGTGTACAGAGGGAGAACGCATTTTGATGATTTAAAAATTAAAGCTAAAGCCATAATCTTCTGCATATTTATGTTATCTTTTATGGTGTTAAACTTCTTTTTCAAGTGTGCTGGCATGGAAGGGTGCATACGGCCCTGATTTTAAGTTGCATTAAGGTATACATTTAAGATAGTTTTTGTTGTGTGATGGATCTATTGTAAAATGAATGCCCACAGAATGGATGTATTTTGTAGGGCTTCAGTGATGATAGCTAGGACAAGGGAAATACTTATTGGTTTATATACAGAAGCAAGTGAGGTAGTTTCTGGTTGTTCGGTTTCTGTAGTGTAAATGGGTTAATATGAATTTAGACTTGTTAGATTCTGGTGCTGGACGAGCTTTGAATTTATAACTAAATATTGGATGTGATTGGCCGCATGTAGTACAGTTTGGTGGCTGTTTCAAGTGTACATGATTTTGTATTTTGTGGGCCTGAGCAGTAATCGCATTTGATGTCGTTTTGGCATTGTGGTGTGTGGTGTGTATTATATTGTTGGCATTTTTTTCATCCTACGGGGAGTGGTCGTGGTGTATGAGAAGACTTTACTCTATATCGTTTCTTGTATATGTATGCATCGTTTGAAAGTAGGTAATCAATGGTTTCTTGGCTAGTGGTGATCGCACGTACCATGTAGCTGGGCCGCCGGTTTTCGTTTCAATACGCAGCACCGTGATTGAGTGGCCTTCTTCTTTCAATTCTGCTTCGGCTTCTACATCCGTGATTGTAGCCTAGCCTCCCTGGATTACTACCAATAATGTAGGTGTTTTTCTGGGCGTAGGTGGTTGGCATGTGCGTTTAGTGTCCATACGTTTCACGTTCGCTGGTTTCCAAATATTTTGAAACTATGTTTGTTTCTGATCGTTGGTAAATTAGAGTCTGGAGAGTGGATGATTATTCCTTTGAGTGTTGGCATAATTTGTATTATATGTTCTTATGATACGAATTTAGTGAACTATCGTAATAGCAATTTTGGATTTTTAAATATTGTGTCATAATTAGTGATGAGGAATGCCCTTTCTGAGTCTGAGCTGGGATATATGCATATTCGTCCGTGTTGTTGATATCCATCTGGCGTTCGTCTTCTGATTCTGTATCAATGATAGTGTGTGATTTTTCATCGGTGGCGAAAATGGAGTTATACGGCCTGATATGCTGTTAGCTGGTGATCTAAAGCGTGAACGTGATCGAGTAGATGTTGCCTGTAAGCTGTGTAGGTGTTTGCTGATGTTTCCTAGTGTGGTTCTCTTTATGATTGCTGTTAATCTGTCATGATGAGAGAAAGTAGGGTCAGAAACCCTACTAATACGACGAAGTAAACAGGCAAGAGGTTTATATTAAACACAGTTGAGATGATATTGAGTATTGTGTTGATAAGGAGATTATCAGTCTTTGTGCAATTATTGCAACCTCTGACTAACTTCATCCTCCGACACTGAAGAACGGCTTCAATCCTAATGTAATCGTTAAGTGTGCTTTCTTTCTCTTCTGAGCGTATGCTAGACAGTGTCCTCGATTGCACATTAACGATCCACAGATAGACTATGTTTAGTTATGTGGAGCAGAAGAGGTACCAGAGAGTTGAAGCAAATGTTTGATACTAATATCTTATTGTTGTCTCGTACAGTCACGGAAGTAAGTACTACGGGAATCTGGCAATTATTTAGTCTATGGTCTAGCATTTGGTTTCTACTAAACTTATATTTATGGACTATATAGACACTCTTTAGGCTAAGCCTACCACATACCGTTCTTCAGATATGTCACGACTTAATTATAATTGCCTGTATAACCCATAAATATAATTTAAATGAAAAACTAAATGTTAGTTATACATATCGTAATACATATTTCAGTGACTGTACGATAACTGTAAGTATGCCAACTACAAACGATTTCTAAAAAATACCATGTCTCCGTTTTTCTTTTTCTGCTACGCATGAAACACAATGGACATAATTGTTACCCCGTTGGAATGTGGAATCTATGTACAGTCTTGGCAACGAGTTATAAATAATAAATGTAGGATAATTAGGACCGTGAAAAGAGCCGTCGAAGTAAAGGTTTATGATTTCTATAGAATCCCTGGTGGACGTGTTTGACGCTGTCGGAAAGTGAGACAATTTTATACAAATTTGGTCTTCGGATTCTTAAAACAGAAGTATTCAGAGATTGAAAGATAACATTGTCTAAGTGGAGTAATGGCGAAACTCCATGTAAAATTTTCGGTCATACATTACAATTTCTGCATTTACTGCTCACAATACTTTGCAAAGATGGTTCAAGTCAAAAAATGGTGGAATGAATGAACCTAATCTCTGCAAGAGGAAAAACATGAATACCTAATGTTGAAACCAATTCACGTAAATTATAGTTTCTAAACTTAAAATATGAAACACTTATTTTCCGTGTATCCAATCGATTAATGGATGCGTTAGTATCCCGAACATGAGTATTTCGGAATACAGTGGAACTCCTTGATACAAAGTACCATGTGCTCGACCATTTCCAACATTTTTCGATTTGGGGATTTTGACCAAATTTTGGATTATTCTGAATCACTGTGAAGTAGCGTAAGTAAATTTCAGTATGTTCCTAAAATACAAGTTAGTCAAACGGCTGGTACGAAGATTGAGTATTGAATTCCTATTGTCCTTTTGAACATGCAGTGTAACTAAGAAATGGTTTCATCTTAGCAATTAAGCAGTCGTGTAGGGTGTTGTCAATATCCCAGCCATTTGATTTGTTCTTTTTTATTTTTGTTATTGTTTACATGTGTGTTTGTATCATTGTTTACCTTCCTCAAAATATTTAATATTGACGTGCTTGTAAAATGGAACAGTTAAAGAGTGGTCATTTGAGAATTCAGACGTGTAGTGTACGCTTGGTGTGTCACCAAACACCAACGCGACTACTTACGTCAATTTTCCCCTACCATCAATTGCTGAAATATGAAGTTCCAAAAGGGACCAAGCAAGTATAAATTAACTCTTGAGGATGTGCGGAGTGGCGACGATTTCCAGTAGGCTTCAGGCAAAGAAATCCTTTGATCTTGTAAGACAAATTACATGTAGTTGTTGTCATTGATATCTCACGATTTGCACGGATGTTGACGGGTATTAACGAGAAGGTTAACGATACAATCATAGGCTTATAATTAATAAATACACAAGGAATATCCGAAATGCATTTTATTAAAAAATGTCAGAAATACGTTTTTAATGTCTTAAAACACAAAGAAATTTGTGCTTGATAGAGCTATGAAGAGACCACTACATTCATTTCCGTTCGTGGCATAATAGTACGTATGTGACATTATGAAATATTGATAACATCACGGAGGAACACTAACACCAAAAAATAGAGCACGAATGCTTAAGAACTAAATCGTCTCGTCATGCATTAATAGAATGGTTGAATTGTGCTTAGCTATTACTTCGTAATATAGATGATACGTTGAAACATCAGGTTTTGAAATACGAAATTGAAGGCAAGTATATTTAAAGGGGAAATAAATGAGTTCAGAACACGTTTCAAGATGTAATTGATTAATTTATTGTCACTTTTCTTTTTGCAGTGGAAACATAGCTAGGAGCAGAATAAGATATAAACAACCTGGAATCTCTGCGTGTGTCTTTACAAGACAAACTAACCAGTTTCGATTTTCTTTTTAAAATTATTACTGTATTCGTTATGTGCCTTTTCTGTCTTGGTTTCCTTAGTTACTATTCTCCGACCAAATACTTTATCAAAGTTACTTATACTCATTTAACATCAGAAAATGTTTACATCTTTCACACTTTTAGTTATCATATATTGTATATAAAATACTGACTTTTCTTTGTATTTAATAGGATTCTTACAATAATTATGCACGAACGTGAGAAAAAAGGTTTAAAATTACAATCTTCAGCAAATTGGAGTGAAAATATGCTTACAATTATCACACAACAGCACGTAGTACAAAGCAAGTAGACATTTCATAGGTTATTAATAGATGCGTGGTTTAAAACACTGGGTATATATACACAAAGCAAGAACGAACTCGCTAAATGAAATCTGTTCGAGTTTATCCAGCATATTCGTAGGAGCGTAAAAGATAGGAAGCGTTGCATCATATCATAGGTGCTTAAAAGGATAAAAACTGACAAGAAACGCGTATTTATCTTCTTTTGTTTAAAAAAGTCACACCTTTCAAACGCTTTAGTAATTGGCACTCACTTAACACAGAATAAAGAGAACAATATTTAAATTGCTTTACTAACTTCCTACAATATTGAAAGTATTTTCGAGTCTTTTTCCTTATTCTGTAGGAAGTATGTGCAATGAAAAATGTGTATCATTTTGTCATAATAGTTAGTGGTCCCTCCCCGAACTTACAATCAAATAAATTGAGATCCATTTTCAAAATGTACAACATTATCCGTGGAATAATATTGGTGGTATTTCTTGCATTTTATTCGCAATACCCTGCAACTCGGTAAAGTACAATTTCAAGAGACGCTCCTTCTCTCGCGGTATGCAACATGCGGTGATCAACTCTTTCACTGACTTAACAAAGCTTGTTGAGGTGGTGCTTTTGCGGCTGGGATGCTGATGTCATCGAACTTGCAGCTGCATCCGTCATCCGGTCATAAGTTCTTGAGAAAATTCCTCGTCTTGAAAACTGCAAAGGACGTCCAACTCTGCAGAATTACGAGACGACGTATCAGGCACCAGTAGTGGCTCTTTAGGTAACGCCATCTGCTGATGGTTCCAGAAACTATAATGGTAACCCTAGAAAAAATAAAGGAATTATTACAAAAATTGGCTATAGTAGTAACTACAAATATTATATTTAATCTAAGACAGCGTTCCGCAAACTATTTTCAAGTGCGGATCAGTTTTATTACTTTGTAGGTTCAACGGACCACCCTACGTCTGCCCAAGGGCAGGCTCTGGGACCACCTGTGTTCCGCGGACCACAGTTTGCGGAACACTGATCTAAGAGATTACAATATGACAAATCATTATCTTAAAATATATGGAAACCACAAGTAATTTAATTAAGTTACTCCGTTGTTTATGTAGAAAAACTTATATCCTTGTCTAATATTAAAGAGTTCGTTGAACGATTTAAACTTGTGATAAGACGAGTGTTAGTTAGTTGTTATAGACTGTAAATTAGAAAAGATGTCTCCAACCTTTTTGGGCAGCGGGTAAAATTGACTAAGCAGGAAAAGGGCGAGGGTCGCATTATAAAGTATCAACTAAAAAGTAATTTAGAAATTTTCGTATAGTAATTATGATATATTGCAAATTGTATTAGTATCAACAAATATGTGAGTTGAGTTGTGGATATTGTGGAAGAAAGGTGTGTTCCTTTTCGAGCTCTGCTTGGAAGCCCGGTAGAGTAGGAAAAAAACTAAAAGTTAGTGAAGCGCACACTATTTTTATATCGTTGTAAAGATAAAAGTAAGTACTTTAATATATTGCATTTACTTTTATAGTACATTAATTATCGAAAAAGTTATTTACAAAATTCCGAAGAAGTGACTTGCATGTTTTCAGTAAAAATGTTGATCGAACAGGCCGAAAGAAGTTTGAACTTTGGATTTATATACATATGGGGAGTGAGTTCCAGTATGTAGAATTTTTTCTATGGACTGATGCAACCCGCTATACTTAAAAAAATGGTTGCTTAACAACTGGGCATAACAGTTGGAGAAACCCTGAGTACCCTGATTTTTTCTTAGATTTCCGGGCAAACAGCTGAGTGTGTTTGGAGCAAGTAAGATATCCGCTGGGATGATCCTGTGAGGGGCGTGTTAGCGAAACGGGAAATATTGTAGAAGTTATTAAAAAGAAGCGAAGGTGGCAGAAATTAAATTCGTGGTTACACGTTTCAGAGGGTGGTGGTTGCATAAGAGTCAAGGCGCGAATATTGAAAAAAGTTACAATTAGCTGCAATGTTAATGATATGTGATTCGTGCTCGTGAGAACATTTCGCCGCTATCGTGAACTGAAATACAGTAGAGTCCCGAAACCTCGGCGCTCTATAACTCGGCCACACCCTGGCAGGGCGAAAAAACCCGAGCGCAGACCCGTTCAAGGTCCCGCATTCCTTTGTCTCGCGTCACACTCCCACTCCTCCACCACGTGTCTGGTGCCTGCACACTGTGCATTCATTAAATTTCAATTTCATGTAGTAAAGACTCTATGAGTTCATAAAGTACGTACTTTTCCTTTGTTTAAGGGTATTTGGGCATTTTTTGTCTATTCTCAAGCAAACAATACATACAAGTACAGTACTGTATTTTCTGAGGAAACATTCGTACTTATTCTTTTTTAACCCCATTCCCGATATCCCGGCATTTTCAGAAAGTCGGTCACCCTTCGGTCCACATTAGGCCACGTTTTCGGAACTCTACTGTATTGTGCGCGATAACGATGATGTCCGGAACCGGAAAGGATGCAGAGCCCGTACAGTAAGTACAATATGTCTGAAGAGACTATGATAATACAAGAAGTGGAGCTAACGAAGAAGCACCTGGAAATAGAGGAGAGAAAGAAGGAAACAGAAAGAAGAGCTGAAGAAGAAGAAGAAAGGAAAGAAGGAACCCCGATACCTAGGACGCAGCTGTGAAAAACAAACTCTTTGGAAATAAATTTAACCCAGACTAAAGAGGAAAAGAGTAAGAAGAGAACAAAATCTTCACCACCCGATGGAGATGGGGAAGAGAAAAAAAGGAGTAAGGAGGAGAACAATTTAGATGAGGACGAGAATCTAGATGCGGAACTAGAGGCAAAGGAAGAAAAATACTTAAAGGCATATAATAGATCACTAAAAGGAATCGAGAGAATAATGACAAAACTTAAGATCGGAAAAGAACCAATAAAAAAATTAATTTGTATTGGTTGGCAATCTGCTGTGGATAACCACTCTAGAGGGAAGATTAGCGGAGCAACAAAGAGGTAGCGAAGATTTTAAGGAATTAATAGGGAAAGGAAGAAGAATGCATAAAGAAAAAAAATAAAATGGGAAGAGGAAATGAAAGAAGTAAGACCGACAACAACAAAGAGGAAAACGAAATTGCCCAGCAGAAACAAAAATTGTTAGAAGGAGATCGACAGACTCCGGAAAATGATAGAATATCATACAGAAGAGAAAATAAGAACGACAAAGATACAGGGAAGAATAGAACGAATCGAGGAGGAGAACGAGTACATAAGGAAGCAAATTGGTGACGAGGAACGCTCAGTGGTGGGAATTATAGGCACAAATACGGAACTTCAAGTTAAACTGGACTACGAAAATAAGACAAATACCGAATTGAAGAGAAACATAGCTTAAATAAAACCGAGAATATCAGACCTCACGAACAAAACAGATGTTGTTAAATAAGACAACAACACAGCAACCAACGTGTGTTGGTGTTATTAGAAAACCAACATTATCTGAACGTGAACAGAGTATAGCAGAGGTTAGAGAGAGAGACAGACCTAAGGAAGGGGAAACAGTAGCCCAGTTAAAAAACAGTTGGGTTGTGACAATAAACCCTGAAAAAGATTAAATCAGAGCGACAATCTACACCGGAAAAAAAATGATGGTGGTGCAGACGGAGACGATGGAGGATGTTGAAAAAATAATCAACAAAAGTGGAGTGAAAGATATTTTTCAAATAGAAGCCAAAATGAAGAGAAATCGTCTACTAATCATTTACAACGTAGAAACAAATAACAAATGAGGATATAGTGCAAATCAAATATTGATGATGAAGAATTGGCGACGAAAGAACTGAAAGAAACAAAGTTTAGAACTGGTCCGAAGGGACGACGAGTATGTCATGTAGTGCTAGAGGTGCCCGTGAAGTACGCGATGTGTTGCTAAATCGACCGAGAATTTACATAAACTACATGGGTCACACCAATAAGGATTATCTGATTGTAACTAAATGTTACAAATATTGTGACCTCAGAAACACCGCTAGATACTGTGACGGACCGGAAGTATGGACACATTGCGGAGAGAAGGAGACAAGAAAGATGCTAGCATAGAAAAAGGACAGTCCGTTGTGTGCATTCACTGCAAAAGTAGAAAAAAGAATGTAAACAAAAGATCCTAAAGAGTGCATAACTTATAAGACATTACTTTAGAGGAATATCAGTAGAACCAATTATGGATAAAACCGAAACCGAAATACAAGACTTGAAATGACATGGATACGATAAATGAAATGGGTGGGTAAGGGGCAGAAGGAAAATTTAAAAAATGGATGGAAAAATGTTATGAAACGGAAAGTATGGATAACTCTCTAACAATCACGGAAGATTGGCTACATTTGAAGCAACCAGAACAAATAATTTTGCACTTCATTAAACGAAGAGTAGTTATATTTCCAAGGATATTTGAACAATATGTAGCGGACACATACCATTATTTTGAACCACAAGAAATGGAAAAACAGAAAATAAGTAACGGAAACGAAATAATAATTTACTTTTCAAAAATAAATTTGTCTGTAAATTTATTCATGTCAGATCATCAGAAGAAGACTTAAAAGGACCTGCTAGAACAATTACAAAGTTAAAAAATGGTAATGAAAATTGAAATCAACATCCTAGTAATGAGAATGGGATTATGGAAACATAAGCCTGACCAGGTGTTAAAAAGATTTTCGGAATAAAATAAATTTTAAAATAAACGGATTATCTTTAAGATGTTTATTGATAATAGTATTATGCATAAAAATTATAGTGAGTGAAGAAGGAAATTTTAGCATACTAATAAGGAAAAGGAAACAATTAACGTCTGCAAACGTCATAGAACAAAATGAGCCAAAATGAGAAGACCAAACACCAAAGGATATAAAAGGAAAACTAAAAATAAACTTAGCGGAAATTGATTCTGAGGAAGAAACAGAAGAAGCGCAACCCGAAATAGAATCGGAGGAGGAAGTAAGAAAGAAAATGAAGCAACCTTCACAAAAGAGAAGAGAGCGGCAAAGACTCATAGAATTTATAAGGAGACAAAAATCTGAGGTGATAGCTGTTAGGAACAGAGAAGAAACTGTAAAAGAAAAGATGACAGAGTGTGCTGATGTGGGCATACAAACGCATCAAAGAAAAAATGGAGCAGCTGGTTCACTAAACTATTTCCAGGAGATCAAACTTCAATAAATCAACAGACAAGTACAGCAAGAATGACAAAATATGACCATTAGGCAGATGATAGTTCAGAGAATGAACAGGAAGGAAATGCGAATGATCCAAATAAAATTTTGAATGAAAGTGAGATTACTAGTGGAAATGACGAGCGGAGCCAAGTGGTGGAGCATAAAGGAAAATTAGTGAATCAATAATGGAATTACGATATCGAGGAGACTAAGACAAACTTGCAATACTAGAATATCGACAAACTGTTACAATTGCATTACGGCATATGATATGGAAATTACACGTGGTAGGTGACAGGATAACATTCCCGACTCCTGATGTAGTAGATCAGATAACGCTAATAAGTCATAACTTACCAACAGATCCTAGGGCACTGCTTCAATTAATTGATGAAATCTTTGAAAGAAGAAATGAATATTTTAATTTTCATGAGGCTTACAGAGATCTTGTGAGAGCGCATTGCAGGATGGTGGTTGGCTCTAAGGAGCCGTGGCCACACTGTTATGCGCATACGAGATTTATGAATTAGATATGCAGCCTGAATAGTGTTCTGTGCTGCAAATTAATGCGGATGGCTCGCGCGGATGGTCATGACTGAATTACTGAGAAGTCTCAGAAGAATTAAAAAAAAAAAATCTTTGCATACAGGAACCATATGCGGTAAATTGTAGGATAAGGAATTTTCCAACACCAGCTCAAGTAATCATTCAACGAAAACAACCAAAAGCAGCAATAAATAATAACAGTAATATACAAATAGTAGAGATCGCTCAGTTCACGGACGAATGGACGGTGTGTGCGGAACTGCTGACAAAAACATTAAAATAAGTGGTCTTTAGTACTTCCAATTTAAATATGATATAGATCTGTATTTAGACAAATTAGAATCTATAGTAAATTCGTATTCAAATCATAAGCTAATAATAACCGCTGACGCAAATGCCAAGTCACCGCTTTGGCATAGCGATATGAGCAGAGACAGAGATAGAAGGAGGGGTGAGCAGTTAGGAGATTTTATATTGACTCACAATCTGGTTGTGCATAACAAGGAAGGTGAATCCCCGAGTTTTAAGAACAGAGCGGGAGCAGAATCAAACATTACTGTTACAATTACAATCAAAATTTAATAAACAATATTATTTATTGGAAAGTTTTAGATGGAGGTACATGTAGCGACCATAGCGTAATCAGATTTGAGATGCAACCAGAAGGAATAGGGCAGGGCAGTGCTCAGGATGAGGGTTCTTGGAAATATAACCGAGGAAAGATAGACTGCAAGAAGTGCAAAGAATTGTTGTAACTAACGAACGTTCTGGAGAGAATGGATGTAGATCAGATAGCAAGGTTTGTCGAGGTATCAACAGTGGAGGCCAGAAGGGCAACGCTGGCGCCGCAGAGGGGAACGTGGAAGGAAATAACAGTTCCCTTCTAGAAATGAGAATTGGAGAGAATGAGGAGTATTGCCAGGGGGAAGAGGAGAAGTTATCAACAAGCGCGAGACCCGGAGCTAAGCGCAAGAAAACTAGAAGAGTATAGAATCGCTAAAAAAGGGATATAAAGAAAGATTAATGCAAAAGAAGAAGGACATCTGGGAGAGGTATATTGAAAATAATATTGTTATAGATGCGTGGGGGGGGCTTCATACAAACTCTTCATGGAAAAATAGTCCCCCACGACACCATCAACTGTGAAGAAAGAAAATGGAACTTATACGAAAGCTTGGGAAGAGTCAACTAGACTTCTCCTGGAGGAACTAGTTCCAAAGGACAGCGATGAAAACGAAACAGGAGAAAATAATAGAAGATGTGCAAAGGATTTTGAAAGAAGTAACCGAGAAACAAAGACTTCATTGTGGAAGAATTAGGCATTCAAAATCATGAAACAGAGACTGCAATCAGGACACTTAAGAACAGGAAAGCTCCGGGTCCGGATTGCATACAATCAGAAATATTAAGAGCATGAAAGATATCTGGGTCCCTTACCTGACATACTCCTCACGCAGTGTCTGAGGTTTCCGCAAAGATGGAAAGAGGTTAATCTAATTATCTTTTAAAAAACCCAGACAAACCCAAAGTGAGTCCAAGATCCTATCGACGAATCTGCTTTCTCAATGTCATAGGGAAAATATTTGAAATAATAATAACAAATCGCCTACAACAACATCATGAGGAATTGGAACAAGATCAAATACAGGCTTGGCTTTCGCAAAGGAAAATCGACATAGGATGCTGTTAACAAGCTATGTGATTGCGGTGGGAGGGCGGATGGAAAATACGTAATAGCAATTTTTGAGGATATTTAAGGGGTGTTTGATAATCTGTGGTGGCCGGCGCTATTTGTTGGATTAAGCAAACTAAATATTCCGGCATACTATGATTCGGGTGCTCGAGAATTACTGCAGAAACAGGATAATCAATCTCTGTGCTCCGGAAATATAATTGAAAAGAATACCGAACAAAGGATGTATGTGGTCCCATCTTCTAGGACATATGTATCGACCCTTGTGTGAAAGAATTAGACCAACTACGAGAGGTCATGTCGGTGGTTGCCTACTCTGATGATTTCGTAGCAACATCGGAGGCGGACTTCAGAAGAGAACTAGAAGTCAAAGCGAACAAAATAAAAATTGGTGCGAGAAAAATAAACTGACTGTATCCGTGGAGACGACAAATTACATGTTTCTGACGGGTAAATTAGAAAGAAATCCAGTAATAAAGTGCAATTGGAGAACAGTAAAGAGAGTAAAAACATTTAAATACCTAGGTGTAACTATAGATGAGAGGCTAAGCTTCTCAGAACATATAGAGGATACCGCTAACAAAATACTCAAGATAGGAAACAAACTAATAACAATTGCAACAACAAAATTTGGCTTACCATTGAAACTAATTAAATTATATCATAATCAGATATTATGTTCAATATAAACTTATGGAGCGAGTGCGTGGGCGCACCGACTGACTGAGAACAAGAAACTGGCTAAGAAACTAAACCGAACACAGAGAGCGATAATATTGAGAATGTCTGGGGCTTATAGGACAACTCCGGGGGTGACCCTAAAGGTAATCTTGGGTATATCCCCCCCTGCACGTGGATGTACTGATGATAGTTGCTACATATTGGACCAAAAAAGAAAATTTAATAAGAGCAACGGAGATTTTGGAAGAAATGCCAAGAACAAAAGAAGAAATACATGAGATAATAACATCAAAATGGCAAAAATATTGGCAAGAGAGTGGTAAATTTACAGACTCTTTGGCATAATTGATAATATTTCTAATAGACTTACATGGGAAAACTCGAATCCAGGTCAGGGTGTGGTTCATCTACTAAGCGGACATGGCCCGTACAACGCCAAACATTTTGACTTTGGACTGGTGAACTCCCCTATGTGTTAGTGTGAACAGCTGGCAATTGCTGCCCCTTGTGGTCCTCAAGTGTCCGGTCAACCAAGTGAATGAAGAAGGAGAGGTATCCAGGAAATAGCGGACACGCAGGAGGAACTAAGAAGACTAAGAGTCAAAGAGATGCTTGGGGAAGAACAAAAAAGATACCTACTAAACCAATTTTCTACTAGGATCTCTTATATATATATATAACAAAATATAAACGAAGGAACCAATAAAAGAATATTGACAGGTGGAGAACAACACTTAATTTTAACGACTCAAGTACTGTAGATATTGCGTATACGGGTATGTGTGACGGGCGTGATTCGGGAGCGCGCGTGGTCGCACGCTGGCGGCGTGTTCCCATTAGCGGAAAATCAATAAGAATGGTATCTAATGCGAACTTTGTGGATTCGATAACCTCTCCAAGGTCATGGATACCGCCGCCTGGCAAGAAGCGTAGTGTGCGAATAGTTGCGAGTGCGTGTTAATATAAATTATGTGTGTTTAAAAAAAAGTGAACAAGAGTTCCCCCAGAGTTTCTGCTGACTCGGTGATCTGGACAGGATAACTCTGGATGGAGAATAAACTTGATAATTGAAACCAAGTAAACAATTTGGTGTGATGAAGAGATGTATGGAAGTGTCTATATGCGACAGTGTGGTGAAGAAAAGGAAGAAGAGAGGAGTCTTGGAACCTCCCGAATCCAAAGGATCTGGGGGATTCGTCCAGCGGCCCAGGACCTGGATCTTCAGAGTCGACCTCCCCACCTGAGTGAATGAGCGAGTGAATGTGTTTTTAAATAGAGATAGGTTACAGTAGGGATATAATTATAATAGAATAAAATGGGATCAGAAATTAACTTTTTATTACGAATACTGTTAGGGATTTTGTTTCATCAAGATGAATGTGATTCACTGAATTGTTTTGATAGTTTAATTGTGTGTCGTTCTAATAAATATTTATATTAGTGTATAGAAAATATGTTACAGATAAAGTATATCGCAATTTTCATGGAAACGTTGCTGAATAATTTTGCACATATTAAAATTATAGTATCAGTTTTAAGCTGGAAATGAAGGAAGATTAGCAAAGCAATAATAAAGTTTCGTTATACAATCTAATACTAAGATTTTAAGAAGCGAATAACTGATAAAAAAAAGCAAGGAATTGTAGTGTGACTGGAAAAGAAACTTAAAAAATAAATAAATAAAGTAAAGGGAAAGAAATAAGGACAATAAAAATAATTAAAAATATATAAACAAATAAATAGAAGATATTTGTTAAAAGACTAAATATAGAACTTAACAGAACAAATTAAACTGTATTGTATATTCAAGAGTAATAATATGTATAAAATAAATTAAAATAAAAGAGAATTAATCCCACCAACCGCGGAAACAGGGATATGGTTTATCCATCAGGAACTGGGCCAAAGAATCATCCCCATAACCCTCCCGTCTCTTAAATTCCTTTTATTTTTACTATTTTTATTGTTATTTTTATCTGTGGAAAAGATCCTACTGACTCCGCATCCCGACGCCGTGTCAGGGGTCGAGGTGGGGAGACACAAAACGGGGATGACCCACCCCAACTTCGTGGAGAACATCTTTAGTTCGCTGCGTCCTTCAGACGCGCGAAGCGGAGTTGAGCAAAGGATGCTGAGCGGTGGGGGTGGCAAAGTGGGTCCCCGCAAAAAAACAAATATACTACAAAACAGTGCCTATAACAAGTAGCAAATTGTGAGGGCGAGAGCCGCATTATAAAGGATCAACTGGAATGGAATATAGAAATCTTCATATATGACAAACGAAAATATGATTGTATGTTTTAACGTTAGATTAACGCTTTACAGCACAGTTCAGCCTACGTACTATTTGGCCATTGTCCATAGTGCTAGCAATAACATTGGCCCTAAAAACGAAGTTTAAGGTAGGGAAAATTATAATGTAATTTTTAATATGCATATTACTCAACGTTAGCGCAACTATCATTTTTCAGTTACGTGCAACCAATACAGTGCCAAATTACATACTAAGGAAATTTGCTGACTTAGTAAACGGAATTACGACTATTTTTAATGTAGTTTTAGAAAAAAAAATGATCTTGATTACATCCTACCATTATTCTATTACGTATTTTACTCTCCTGTCATCAATAATAGTTAAACATTTTCCCACTGGTATGCGGCTGGATACGAACCTGCAATCTTGTAATTTATTATCCGTTGTTTTAGCACTACGTTACGAAGCCACCCTTCAAGAATAATGCGTTAATTATGCACTTCATCAATTCAGATATGAAATGTGGTGATATTGGCAGCCTACAGAATTATTTTAAGCAGGGAGCTTCTAGAAGTTCTTGCATGTTATTTTTATATTAAACGTGTTATTTTTCTATTATACAGACTTATTCGAGCACACACACGACGCTCTTCGAAATGATGTCGGTCATTGTCGATTAATACCGCGCAACGTCATCTTCATAGAATGATATTTCTCTTAACTTGATATTTTGACCTACTAAGTATTTTGCACTTTATTGGTTGAAGTACAACACCTTTCTTAAGTTTCAAGAATAGCATTGAATGCCTAAATACCACACCAATGTCAATCGATGTTTACTCATAACGGCCAACTATGATCCATATCCGCGTTATTGGCCCGACAAGACCGACATCCTTGTGTTGCTAGGAAGGCATTTTATGTGCCTTATAGTTTGGTTGGAAATGAAAGGTGACCTAAGGCCCAACGCTGGATGATCATATTATCAAACTTGTGCGCTGAATGAACAGTGTTACAAGAAGGCGCATCTCTAGTTGTTAAATTGTTTTTACCCCCGTTATACAAATACAAATACATATTCTATTTGTAACGTTGGCCCTTTGCTGGTTTCTCCACATTGGGGGCCAATTATTGGCTTATCTGGTTCTTTTGTGGTTATGCCTTCCTTGGAAACCCAACCCACCATAAAACAACGTTGCCGACATAATAATGTACATTGACCCAACGAAGTACGTTACTTGGGATATGTCTATGTAATATTCAAGGACCAAATTACTTTTTGTGTTTTAAATGATCTTCCTTAAAAGTCAGCGTAGAAAAGAGTAACTGATTTGGGATTACTTTCGAACCCACAGGCGGTAGGTTGGGGACCCCTGCTTTAGATGATTGTCATATTACACATTAACAATGTGTAGTTTCAAAGTGGTGTGTTCTTGTTCAAATAAGTAAATATAATTTATCTATTTAAATCCCCGCATTTTCTCTTAGCTAGAGAGGTAGCTTTGACTTAAGGTCAACTCACCTCTTAGGAATGGCGCTTCTTAGCGAGCACTCCTCTCAAGAAAATTAAGGTAACGTAAAAGCTCCCACACTTTCAATTTCAAAATCTTCAGTAGGTATCCCGAGAAGGTGCTTCCTGTATGCAATTGGTTTCGCAGTTATCATTATTGAATTCTGCATATTAATACACATTCGCGTTGTATATATTTCCCAAAATAGCAGAGCTACGGCTCTTCAGGGGACCTCGACCTTTAACCGAATATGTACCACATGTGTCTAACAGGACAGTAAAACACACAGTAAGCTCCCTGTGGAAGCTGGAGGACTACGTGATTGCCAATGTATAGCCCAGAATAAATTAATTAATTAAAAGCTTTCCATCAGCAAATACATTATTTGTTCAGATCGATAGTAACTCTGCGATGGTCTGAGATATGAGCTATGTCAGAAGTAATTAACTCAATCCTTTTTTTCAACTAGATATGGATAGCTATACTGTAACAACTGAAGAGCGTCCTGGTAAACATTGCATTAATCTTACCTCTAGTATTAATTTTAACTGACTGAGGTGGGTACAAATGGTTCAGCAATCGTTTTTTGTCAGTAAGAGTGTAATTCCTTAAAGTTGCTGTGTCAAAAATAATGACCGATTACCAATTACCGTAGTATAATACGAAAATTATTTTGAGGAATTTGTGACTGAAGCAAATTCCGATTACTTCTTTTCGTCACATTAAATTTTTTCGGATTGTGAATTTTTACTGTAATTTATTGTACATTGGCAACACTATTCATGAGGGAGAATTGCTCGGCTTGGATCTGGTTACGCCAGTTGTTAGCTGGTTTCACTTGAGAGCTCTTCGAAGCATTTCGGATAATTCGGGAAGGTCACGGATCGTAGATTGAAGTAAATTTAGTTTTCTTTTTAGTGATTTATATATTTAGTCTGTTTTCTACTATGGGAAGCGAATACACGGTGTGTACAAGTTAAAATTTTTGTGTGATGTTTCGTTTCGTGAAGCAACGGAAGAAGGTGGAATTTCGTTTTACGTAATGAGTGTGCAAGTGCCTAGAGAGATGAGCAAATTGGTTCTCTGATCACCAAGTACGATTAACCAAGCGATGAAGTAAAGTCTAAATAATTTACATGTTGTATTGAACGTAAAATTGATGCTGAACCCCTTTAAATAAAGTTACTTTAATCCAGAAATCGTTTTCGAGTGCCAAATAAGTAACGAATATAAATTCGTTGGAGCTAAAGTTTCGATTTACGTGTTCTGAGTGAATAAAGCGTGTAAGACGCAACTAAATAAATTGATTAGTTTGATAATACCATTAAATCATTTCCTTTTCACATCACCATTCTCATCGCCATAATCATTCAGTTCAGCAGTCCAGGTGCTAGGTTCTTATCCCAGCTAGCTGATTCAGTCTTTAATTTAGGGTGAGTAACAAAATATTCTTGAATTTACTTGTGTTTCTATATGTGTGTAATCATTCACGAATAATGTACCATATTTTGTCACATATTTCGTAAAACTTAAGTAACCGATTGACTGAGTCGAGGGGAGGTCCCTCCTTCGGCGAATCAAGGTTAAATAATTTTGTTGTTAAATTTCGATTAACCTACGAGAAGAAATAAATTGTATTTCTATGCTGATTGAATCTTGCGGAATTTCGAAAGGTTTGGTAAGTTAGCAGTAGTTCGGAGCCCAATTTCGGAGGTTCATTTATCGTTTGTTGGGTGGTATTTTTGGGGATGAGATTTGGATTTAGATTTCGAATATCATCCTCATTGCATTCAACCGTTTTCTATCCACTGCCTTGACTTTCCACGTATCTCGGTCTGCTGCTATCCTCATCCATGTAACTACGCTTGATTTCAGCTACCCATCTTGCATTTGGACGTCGTCTCGGTCGTTTCTTTTCTCTAGGAATCCATTGTAGTACATTTGTCATTCATCTTCCACCTGTTCTTCTAGCTAAGTGGCCGGCCCATCTCTTCATTTTCTTCACAATCTTGATTACGTCATCTACCTTTGTTTGTGCGCGAATCTATTAATTTGTCTTCCTGTCCCTCCTAGTTATTCCTATCTCTCCATTGCTTTTCGTGTGACTCATAATCTTTGAGTTGTTTGCGCATTCAATGTCCAAGTTTCACAGCCGTACATCATCACAGGTAAGACATATTGATTATAAATTCTACGCTTGACACACAATGGTAATTTGCTTTCGAAAATAAAATATAGTCTTGCAAACGAACTCCACGCCATTTTATATATTTTATTTATTTCATCTATCAACTTGTCATTCGATGCTTTGAGCTGGCCTAGGTAAACATACTTATCAACTATGCCTACTGTTTCTCCGTTAATTTGATTTCCTTCTTTGTAGCATGTCCATTGTACATTACATTTGCGTTACTGAAATTCATTTTAAGGTATATTTTCGAACTCTCATTACACAGTTATTCCATTCTGGTGTGTAGTCCTTTTTCACTTGAAGCAAACAGGACTATATAATCAACAAATCGCCGTTAATTCTTATTCCAACTTTATCCTAGTTTAAATTTTGGATACAGCTTAAAACAGTTTTGGAGAAATTGAATCTCCTTGCCTTAACCCTTTTCCAACTTTAAATGTTTTACTATTTTGATGTAGTCTAATGACAGATGTAGCAGTCGAGTAAATGTTTGGCAGTAACGTGATGTATGCACTTTTGATGCCTTGATGTTTAAAGGATTTAAGTACTGCTTCCAAGGAGACCGAATCGAGAGCTTTTTCAAAATCTATGAATCCCAAACATAGTGGAAGTTCATATTCATTAGTCTTTTCCATAACTTTATTCAATGCTTGTATGTGGTCCATTGTGCTAAATCCACGACGAAGTCCGGCTTGTTCTCTTCCCTGGATAAAATCCAAGTCTCGTTCAATATGATTCAAAATAACTTTGGTGAACTTTGGAGTGTATAGAACTGACAGTAAACTAATTGGTCTATAGTTTTCAACGCGTTCTTTGTCCCCTTTCTTGTTCAATAAAATAATAATAGCATTATTCCAAATTGACGGTATTTCTCTCTTCCTCGGGCATATCGAGAATAATTTAGCAAGTTCTTCTTTAATCATTTCACCTCCCCATTTAAACATCTCTGATGTGAGTCCATATTCTCCTGGCGATTTTCCGTTCTTCATCCTTCGAAATACTTTATCCACTTCTTCTTTCTTGACTTCTACATTATTTTCTTCTTAACCTTCAATTCCTAGTTCTTCTTCGGAGTAGTACAATTCTCTAATTATTAAATATTTTTATAATTTCCTCCTTATTTCGTGTTACGGTTCGCTCTGGTTTCTTAACTGCAATTATTTGCTTTTACCCTATCATGAGCTGCTGTCTGTTTTTCTTCGAACTCTTGTTTTTCTCGATTGTATTTCTAACATGAATTTCGTTGTATCTTCGTACATCCTCTCCTGTTTTCTTCCTTACGGTTTCATTTAGTTCTATGTACTCAATCCTCTTTAAGTTACTTCCCTTTTGTTTCATTTCACTTCTTTCCTTCATCAAAAGTTTAGTTTCTTCAGATATTTTGCTCTTTTTTTTTCATGTTGATGCCTGCTATTCCCTTTGCTAATTCTCTTATTTTCTCAGTCAGTATTTTATTTCTGCTTGTGATGTCTTCTTCATCCTCTAACTCTTTGAATACGCTGAATCTGTTGCTTAGTTCTATCTTGAATGTCTCTTTGTGTGTTCCTAGATTTTTCATATCCAAAATTGGTGTTCTTCCTGTGATAAGCTTCTTTCTCTCAAGTCTAGTATTTAGTATCAGCTTACATCTCACCATCCTATGATTGATCACTGAAGATTTTGAAACTGTTCAGAACAGACACGCCTTGCAGAACATCCCTGTTATTAGATGAAACGTAATCTATATCGTTTTTAGTCTCATTTGGGCCTCTCCATGTCCACTTCCTCTGAGGCGGCTTCTTGAAAAACGTATTGGAAATTAACAGTCTGTTGGCTTCTGAATATTCAATTAACTTCTCTCCTCTCTTGTTTCTTTTACCAAATTCAAAGTTCCCGACTTTCGTGTCACTGCTCTGCTTGGTTCCTACTTTCCCATTGAAGTCTTCCATTACAATTTTGTAATGTGATTTGCTACTATCCAAAATCTTCTGTATCTCCTCGTATAGATTCTAATTCCTCCTCCGGATGTAATGTTTTTGGAGCATACGCTTTTATAATTTTCATACTGTATTTCTTGTTTATCTTTATTACTACTCGTGCGACTCTATCTGAAATTCCTTCAGTTTCCGTGATCCGTGATTTCAGACCTTTATTAATATAAAGCAAACGCCTGTCGGTTTTCCATTTTTTCCTTTGAAGTAGAACGTGTGCCCTGACGGTGTTCCAACTGTTTTCATTCTTCCTCCACACTTCCTCCATTCTTCCTATAGTGTCACATGTAATCCTCTTAAATTCATTCTACAATTATTCAATTATAATTTGTGCTCTGCTGCAAGGGACTGGCAGTTGGCAGTCGCTACTTATAGGTCCGTTCGAATTGCCGTGTCAGTGTCCTGGCAGTCTACAGTACAAACCCGGGAGTTTTGACCCTCTGCCTTCCTGCAGGACTGACCGCTGCCGTTGACAGCTGCATTCCGTCCTCCGGTCAATGAGGTCCTCCAAGGACGTTCCCTTACTCGTACCATCATGTATAAAGAAAGGAGGGGTGCAGACATTTGACTCACAACTCTGTGTGCTAAAGTGGGTTGGTGAGCAGCTCATTCATGTTCGTTCGCCATGCAGTTCCTTGGGTACTAACAGGCCCCACGACGTGAACGTATAGATTGGACATTAGGTGTCTACCCCGGTCGGTTCCCTTAGGCCTTAGCAAGAGGAATTAAGGAGTCTTCTCCCAGTTAGTGGCAGAAGCCTTTTGCGGCTACAGTCCCGGTTTGCCGATCCTGCCCCGGTTTCCCAGATTTCGATTGTAGTTGCAACTAAATTAAACTTACAGGAACTAGTTTAAATTTTTCTTGTACTGATTGCTTTTCGGACGGGAATTTTAGTTACTGTGTTGTATTAAAGAAAATTCCTCGGGAAGCATAATAACTCTGATTCATCTAACAATGTGTTCCTGGTTGTGGAATTCTCTTGAACACGTTTCACGTTCCTTAGTTTTGTAAAGAATATCGAGGAATACTTGTACACTTAGTGTTTTTGAGACCTTACTCTGTTTTGAGAAGTTCAGTTTTTTTTTTAGATTTAAGTATTAAGTTTCACTTTAGCGTACAGAGTTTAGTAGACCCGTTCTAGTGTTTTATAGTAAATATCTCGTTATTCACGTTCTAGTGTGAATTGAACTCACGAAGATTACTGATTGAATTTAGAGTAGCTTTTGCGGTAGGGCATGACGATACATAGAGTTTGTTTATTTATTACTGTACGTCAGTCTTGACTTTGGTATTTTAGAAAAAAGATTTTTTCGCAAAACAGTGTTTCCAACTAAATATTATAAAATGTTCGATGAGAAATTGTTGCGCGGCTGAACAGCTGATTTTTGGAAATGAAAAAAGGGGTTGTTGATGAGACATTTATTGTTACTATTTTTGTTCATGTTTTGTTATCAAGTTTGAGACAGGAATTTCCTGTTCGTTCATATTATTATTATAATTCGTTGAAATATTAAAGGGCGATTGACTTTGTTATTTATCCAAATGTATGGACGAATAATGTAAATTAGTTTGAATGTTAAATATATGTGTTATGAGAACGATTTCGTGAATTTGTTCTGTTAATCTCAGGAATAATAAAATATCTGAAAATAATAATTCAGTGGAATTGTAATTGCATCTAGTTAATTAACTTTATGGTACCTTTAAGGCAATACAATTTTGCTTCACTACACACGGTGTCGTAAAACAATGTTGGATGCCTCATTGTATTCAAACGTTTGTCTTCAAACAATCACAACAGGCACCTTCTGCAAAGCATTCAAGGTCATTATTTAGCTCCAGATGCCATTGACATGGTTGCTGATTTATGTATTTTTGCAGTTTATAGGAAATCCCTTTGAAATTGAGGTCAACTTTTCTGCAAAACGCGGAGGAACTTGCGTGAAGTCCCTTATCAGATACGTAAATAAAATATTTTGTAAATATATTAATTAATTCGATATGATGTAAAAGGAACGTAAACATTTTGTCTTATAGTACAGTGTTCGTTATAAGTGTCAGGTTGGAATTGATAATTAAGCTACCCCTGTATTAATATACATATAATTTGAAAACAATATTATAATTGAGGATAATCATGATATCAAAAGCTAGGAAGATAATTGATTATATATATAGTGATAAGAATATATTATGAATGATTGGTTAGATGTATTACAGCTTTTCGTGACTATTAATTACGTTCAGAAGATAAATTAGTCTCAGTTAACCTACAAAAGGGATTCTAACTTCTTGATCTATCTAACACTTTCTAGATACTGTGATCTTAATCTATCTAACAATTTGTACTGCATCCATATGGTGATGTATTAATCCTTATGCGTCCTCACTCATTCTAAGAAATTCAGTTGAAAGAACTTAAAATTGTAGTATGTGAAAGTAAGATTGGAGTTAAATAGGTAATATTATTTTTCGTTTTTATTTTTGAAAATCGGAAGTAATATAATTTGCTTAAACAACGTTTATGAAAGTTTAGATAAATCACGGAACAGATAACTATTTCAACTAACATTCAACTAGATTGCTAAGTCATTATTCATTATTTGAACCAGAAAAATACGTACTTTATTACTGAGTGAATCGATAGTTATATTTCAATGTTTGTTTGTATTAAAGGAAATTAATTGGAGTAGTTAAAGGTAAATAACATTTGTAATAATACTCTAAATAAGGGACATACCTCTGCAAACGCAAAAGAATTGTGTAATATCATTTAATGTAATTTTCTCTTTCGCTTCCAGCTGCAACTGCGTGAAGAAAAGAAAAGGAAAAAGAATAGCAAAAAACTAATATCAAAACACATATTGGGTTATTACACAACATAGCTGCAAGGGTGACGGCGCAAAATAAAGGAAAGAAAAGTTTCTATAATCTTAACCGACTTTTTTCTATTGTGTAGCGCCTCCTGTATCTGACACATACAAAGGAAAAGGACAATTACAAAAGAGCTTCTCTGGAAGACAAAAAAATTGTAATAAAGGGGAAAGTACAGGAACAGAACTGAAAACATGTGCGGAAAAAAAATATAATTTTGTGATAAATGTCATTCTGTGAAAATCCTATGGATGAAGACGTCCCAGCTGAATCCTTTGGGGAAAACTCTGGGAAAATTTCCCGAAGCGACAGATGCCAACACAAAGACGAGAGCACGTTTCGTTTATATTCCTGCCATCTATCATTCACCCGTAGCTCTTCATATTGTCTCCAGATTCCAAGGCACATTGCAAGGTGAAAGGCATTCAGATTGCTGTGACAACCTAATTACATTTACTGTGTAGGATGACAGAACTGAGACCAATTAGTTTTGGACGGTAGATTAAGCATAAGTTTCCCTGTTGATGGAATGAAGTAGGAGCTCTCATTTCTTCGTCATCTCTTTCCCCTTCTCGTATCTCTGCCTCTCTTTATGTGATATTTGTGGTTTTAGCTGTGCAAACTGATCTTCTCTTAACCTGTCAATCAAAATTATCTTCGACAAACTTGTACTTAAGCTTTTCTTCGGAAGTATTTTGTAATCAATAAATCACTTGTTTCTATTTCAGAATACGTCAACTTTTTTGTACAGTCTCCAATATTCTACTAAGAAATTTATAGTAATCAACATACAATATCAATTCGTTTAATATCAGTAAATATTTATTCTGAAACGCTCTAGGTATATTTTAAACTAAAATAGAATTCAAAGAGATCGTCTCATAAATAAATAAATAAATAATAAAAAATGTAGAAGTAAAAATATTAATATTCAAGTGAATGGTGAATGTTAGTAAGCTTAGTCTTAACCTAAAAATTTCCAGTAATTAGATACTGGCGGGAGATGAAAAGTCTCGTTTTGGAGAAAGTTTCGTTTTGTCTTGCAGATTTCAGTTTTCGATTACCGTCTTGTAAACGTTTCTTGGATCTCGTCTGGTATTGATCTACCACTCTTACAAATTCAAGCTCTGAATTTTGTTTCGTTTTTCGTACCTATTTTAAAATGATATTTCTTTAATCCCAGAAGATCAAAATCTAGGTTTTGTAAACTGTAATGATGAACTAATGAAGCTTTAGAACGGTTTAAAAGAAGAAGAAAAATGTCTTAAGGCAACATGACCAATGGTGGTTGCTAAGACGATGCAAAGGACGCCAGAGGCATGTTTTACAGCAATTAGCGTAGTTACGTTAACGATTTAATAGGTGTTATTTGTGTATTCTGTAGCTTTATTATTTTGCCTCAACGATTGATGATTTTCCTTCGAATTTAATGGAAAGGAAGATGATAAACCGTTGGATTTAATCTGAAGTAAGAATATCCTAGTAGCATTTCCCAAACTATGGGTCGCGACCCAGTGGCTGGTCTTGGGAGATGTTTTCGTGGGTCACAGAACAATTGGTCAGGTCTCAAAAATATATTAATGTCTGGATTAATGTACGAGAAAAATACCCAGAGATATCAAACTAGCATTAAAACCCTCGATGCGACTACGGTGGCCATATTTTGTCAGTCAATATTCGGGACAGGGTTTACAATGATCTTATGTACCCTTGTCGTTGGGTGATTTGAGGGTCAACTTATTATTCAGGTCAAGAAACTACCTAGAAGTTGAAAATAAATAATAAAATACCAACTTTCGAATTTTAAAATCAGTAGGAACTTGATTACTGAAAAATATGATATAGTATCTAACGCGTTTTACAAAGCAAGTTCAATGGCTGAATAGTTTGCAAAAGCCTATGACACT
>JAGDQP010018812.1:0-35909 GCA_022664845.1 Lepisma saccharinum
GGAAAGTTTGCGCAATATTCCAACGTGATAGGATATCATTTTGCATATTTCTCAACAGTGTTTGTCAGAATTCGTCAAACCACACTCCGAGACATTTTATGCGGTTCACAACAGCTATCTTGTCCCCACCGATTCTAATGAGATATTTCACTATATTTCCCTTCTTTTGCCTGTTTCTGAAAAAGATGCACTTTGTTTTGTCGATATTTAATGTTAATTTATTAACTCGAAACCAACTGTACAGATTTACTAAATCCCTATTAGTGGCCTGTTGTACATTTTTTATGTTGAACCTTTATTAAATATTACTGTGTCACCTGCAAATAGCAATGACTTACTATGTTTCAGACATGATGTTAGGTCGTTTAAATAAAGAAGAAAACAAAGGCCCTAAAATAGAACCTTGCGGAATTCCTCAATTCACTAATGATAGACAGGACTCTACACTATTTACATACGTATATTGATTTCGGTCTTTAGCTTGTTAGTAGTTTATATGTTACGCCTCATAGACCATAACAGTGTAGCTTTTGTAGGAGTGTGCTATGGTTTACCGTATCAAGTGCCTTCTTCAAGGTAAAGAAGACCCCAATCATATAATTACTTTCAAGTGTTCCGTATATAAAATTCGCCAAACTATTTACAGCCAGATGTGTAGATTTATTTTTCTGGAATCCATATTCTTCGTCGGTAATTATATTATGTTTTTCAAGAAAAGACAATAGTCTAGCTAGGACTACTTTTTAAAAAAAATTGCGCACAGGATGAATTGATATTGGCCAGTAATTTAGTTTGTCGGTTCTGTTTCCATTTTATATATAGGAATTATTTGAGCAATTTTTAGAGTATCTGTAAATATGCCTGTAGTGAATGACAGATTAATCATATGTTTCAAAACTGGTGTTAAGACTACAGCACCACTTTTTATAATTTTGTATTTATAGCGTCATGTAACATAGTTGACTTATTTTTCAAGCGGTTAGTAGTGTTTACTATTTCGGTTTAGGAGACAGAAGTAAGAAATATTGTTGATTGTGTTGGTTTCATACTTTTAGTTTGCGTATCGTCCGTGCGACTTTTAAGGATAATCAAAAGATGGTAGCACTATCTCTGTATATGTCGAATGTATTCTTATTGTTGCACGAAATTTCCTTACTGCTCCTATAAATTCAAGTCTAGAGAGTTCAAACTTTCAGGGAAGAAAGTTCATAACCAATTAAAGAGCATAATCGATGCCGATTTCATATTCTCGTTTCCCTTCTATGTTGAAATCACTTCATTGTTGTTGTGAATATCGAAACTTATAACAATGAAACTCTCTCAACAATGAACAAAAAAGAAAATTAAAAATCGGCATCGATCATGCTCTTGAATTAGTTATGAACTTTCTTTCCTGAAAGTTTGATCTCTCTAGGATTTAATTTCTAGGAGCAGCTATGAAAATTCGTGTAACATTGAAAATATATTAGACACATACGGAGGTAGTGCTGCCATCTTTAGTTAGAGATCGTTGTTTTAGATTATCCTTAATGTCGGCAGCAAGTTTCCTATCAATGTCTGTAAAATATGTATTAAGTTCATTGGTTATTAACTTTTTATCTTGAATAATTTCTTTAGACTTATCATTAATACTTATTAGGGTATCTTCCTTGCTTTTGCTTTTATTTAAGGCAGAATTAGTTTGTTTTTTTCATTTGAGGTTTGTATCCGACCCCGCCCGAAGCATTTTTCCATATAATAGTTTTTTGTTTTTTTTTTTGCATTTTCCATAACTTTTTAAAGAACATTAGGGTACAGTTTGTATTTTTGTTAAAGTTTTAAATTGAAAGAATTTTTACAACTTTTCTTCCACAGTGTATCTTTTTACATTCTTTTCTTTAGTTCACAATGGTTCGAGGTGTCCTCAAATCTTGCAACGTTAATTTAGCTCATTTTCCGACGTCATACAATAATGAAAATTTGCACAGCTACGTAAGTCGGGTGACAATACAATATTCTATTGTTACTTTCATATATTTCTATGTATTTATTTATTTTAAAAGCATATATATTTTTTTAATATTACCCTGCAACGCTGCGGCGCTTGACTGGTTGCAGAACACTGTAGAAAAATAATTTAAAAAACCTTTTTAAAGACATACTTTTCTTAAACAATTCGTACTAAAAAGTAAAAAATAATTTTATTTATGCATGACTAAAAAGAAAACATGGTCGCTCTCTCACATAGTCACTATAAATTCTTCCATTAGCGCGGTCCATGCTTAGTGGGCATCAACCTAGAGCTTGGGTCTTCAATCGAATATGTAGAACAATAGGGTTAGCGACATAACGTGTTTACTGAAGCGGAACATGCAGTCGGCACCTATCCGCACAAAGACGCTATTGTTCAGACGAACAAAGGACCCTCATCACTTTCGACAGGTGATTAAGCACGCCAGACAGGTCGTTAATCCTTACAGCCCAGAACTTGGGTTTTCAATAGAATCTGTAGAACAGTAGAATTAGCTACATATCGTGATTATTGAAATGGAACATGTAGCCGGCACCAACTCGAGCAAAGGCCTTTGGAATTGTACTTGTCAAGTCGAACAAAGGCGTGACGAGGCGAAATGCACCGCCGTTCATAGTTGAGGAGAAGAAGGGTAATGCAGCGTAAATAGCCGGCTCATACAGTCCATTAGGCCCCCAAATTCATCCTCAGAGCACGTAACATAAGGAATGGACGGTAAGAAGAAAAGGCCATATGGAAAGGCTTAAGCCTTTGTGAAATTACTGACGCATGAAATGCTAAATGATGAAAGGAGTGCCTGGTCGTAGAGATTAATGCTACTTCTTGTTGAATAAGAAATGAAATAGCTGGCAAGAAAAAACGCAATCCGGATATTTTTGTTACGGTCAAGAAAGAAAAGTGGCGGGGGAAAAGCATCGTGGTAAATAATCCGAATGAGAAAGGATTTCTGTAGATGTTAACTGAAAAAATATGTGCCTGAATGGCTGTGTCAAGATAGTAAAGAAGGGTGGACTAAAGCAATGTTACAAGGTTATAGAAAACAAAGAGGAAGAAGGATTTCCAAGGAGATATTGAAAAGAGAGATTCCGAAACCGTGTTCAATTGAAGGAAGGTTTGGCATGCATTGAGGCGAGATAATAAGTAAGAACGAGAAGTTTTTGTGTTGGTGAGAACTGCGATGTAAATGATGGGTCTAAAGAGATTAATAGTGACATAGTACGTTCGGTGGAGCTTGAATTTAAGAAAGGAGCAGGCATATGTGCTTTCGGATGCCTAATCGAGAAAGAGAGAGCAAACTACCGTAAAAAAAAATAATAACAAAGCCAGTGGGGAGATAGGCGTTGGCCGAGATGAGATGCGCTATTGTGTACATTAGAAGAGTTACGGAATGTAGCTCGCTGGGAACCTGTTTCCCGAGTCGTAAGAAAAGGGAGGGGAGAGAAAGAAAAAGGAAACGTAAGAAATATATGGAAGAGTCCTTGCATTCGGGAATCATTCGTAAGTCGTTCATGAGAGTGATTAGAACGTTGTATGTTACATCGCAGGACAAACACCTGAGAAGGAGGTACGTAATGTTAGAACTTAAGTGCAAAAGTTGAATGTTTATAAATAATGAAAGACGACGTGAACGAACTATAACACTGACAGTAAACATAGTATGTACCGTACATAATAAGGTCCGAGAACAAAGCTTCGAGTCAAGAGCCGGACCATCCTTCCTGAGCTATTACATGCCTATCGCGACAATGAATGGTTACCAATACTTAACGAGGATAGGAGATCCCTGTATATTAGGGGACGACGTAGAAATATATACATATGTGTAAAATTGTAATGTCCCACAGGCTGCTCCAACGACAGAAGGTAGACTCATCAGCAAATCAGGGGCCCGCGGCACCCTGTTGCACAAAGGGGACTTACCCAAACTCAACGTTGTCAAACCTACCCTGGAGACAAGCCGACATTACGCCACAGGAAAGAGCACAAAACAAAAGAAAAACCGCTATCGGACCTGAAGGCAGGAAGGATACCTACCCATCAGCACTCTGCTTCAGCCACATCGAAGACAGAACATACGCTAGTCTAGTATACAAAGCATGCATGTACCAAGCCCGAAAGATGTGCTCAAACGCAGAAAGTTGGCAAAACGCAGAAGGCTAAAACACGAAGTAAAGCATCCCCAAAAGGGGGGATGCAGGTTAGAACATCCCGCAAGAAAGCAGAACACAAAAGCTATTTTAGTGACCTAACGAAACTAGGCCCCTAAAATAGTACAAGACTCAACACTGCCACGCACTAGTTAATATTAAACATGAAAATTTGGATGCATTGAACTAATTTGACTACTCTCTAAAGATTGCTGAAACATTGGATCAAATGTCAAACTTTAACTTCATCTGCAATTACTTTCTCACATAAAATTAAATTAAAAGTTCGCGGACAGAAATAGCGAAAGGTTAGGAATATTTTCAACAATACCACAGTGATGGTAATCTATCTATATCATAATGAAACCCTTGACACAAGAAATATTTGGTAAAAATGTAATTTATTCTTACTTAAATATGACAAACGCAAGGCAAAAGACTGATTGTTGAATTTTCTTGGAAAGCAAAAAAGTTTCCAAAGAGAATCTTTTGAACATCAAAATGAGCATTGAAGATGCTGTCAATTTCACATAACAAAAGGGTAATTTAATTATATACAGAAAAGCTCTGTCCAAGTACAGAGAATATAATTCACATACTTATATTTCAGAATAAATAAGTTACTTTACTTTTCAAAACGTAGTAGACATTCTAAACTTTAGCCCAGTTAAAACAAAATCTCCACAATTACTGATAACTAACGTTTCTGTCAACGAAAATATTTTTATTTACAATGTAGCTACTGAGCAAAAATTTAGTTTGATATTTTCAAAACGTTGCTAAAACATTTCGTATAGAATTCCCATTTTTAAACTTCATTCAGCCTAACCTTCAATGCAGATAATACAAACATGGTCTAAACATAGTCTACTTGTGTTGGGTTAGGTATTAATTTACAATACGAGTTTCCATAAACTGACTGACCTACGGCTGCGTACATAACGAACAAGCTTTAAACGTTTCAAAATACCAAAATAGAGCATAGGGTTGAATCTCACAGTTAACAAAAACGGACATTTTGTAGAGATTTCCTACAATTCAAACATACCAGTACCGGAAGAGCAAACAAAATTGCTGAATGGTAAAATAACGTGCATTTGAAAGGTCGCATCAACTATAGAGCAAGGTAAAAATATTTCAACATACGAACCAAAATTTAAATGTGCTGAAAGTTCGGAATCTAAATGTAGGTGAAACAAACTTGGGTTTCTGGGAGTGCAAGAGGAATTTCAAGACATTAAACATATATACCTGAGTTTAGATAACCAACCCCGATGCCTATTAAATTAAGCAGACAATCTTACGGTGCACATCACTTCATAAGAAAAACCACAATAATTCCATATGAAGAAACTACTGAATTACTTGCACACACACAGGAAAAGGGGGTATCAACTACACTGAAATTATATTTTTATTTTTTTTCAAAACTAGAAGAAACCACTGCACACACCACATAAACCACAACAAATCACCTCACACACTGATGAACACCGCTTCACATAAACAAACTGTCATGAAGATGCTTCGTCTAGTCCACTCCCGGTCAAGGCCAATATTGAGGGTGTAAGACGCCAAACTGCACCATTCGATTCACACCTCCTTTTATAAAAGATATGGAGAAACAGCTTCCCAAAAGTTATTATTTACCAGTCGATGCTCCTCTATATTTTTGTAAACATTACGGACCATGGCTGCATTATAATATTGCCTTTATATAACTTTCGGAAGCAGCGTGAATTTTGAGTAGCCTTTCGACCATGTTTTTACTACTGGCTAGCCGTCAGCCAATCAGCGAAGAGAATCAAAACATAAGGAAGAGCAGAAAGGGGGAGTGACTTAACCACCTGAATTTCAACGAAAAATAAAACAACAATCAGATCTTTTTGTTTGTTTTTGAAAATTTTCAACGAAAGTAAAACTGTTGAAGAAAATAATGTTATAAAATGAGCAAAGAAGTATTCAGTAATAAAATGAAGAAACAGTAACGATAAAACACCGCCAAACAACAATGAATGGGATGTTCTGTATGGCTAATCTTCATTGTCATCTGGACAAATAAAACTCTTTGAAGAAAGGCGAAGACGAAAAATATCGCCGACAAAACATGAACAAAATAGAAAATAAAACACACAAAAAGGGGAGAGGGTAAGATATGTTGCGACCAAACTTAAATGGTTCGCTACACAATAAACGGAGATAACGGTATGGAACCAAGGTTAAATGACAATATGGGTCTTTTCACCACCCGGGCCATAGTATGGTTCCACAGAGGCCTACTGGGTAATACATACATAACATGGTAACGAATGGACATTTTGGGATGGAAACAATATTAAATGACTAACTATGGTTCCTTTCACCACACACGCCATATTAGTGTCTCACAGGTCCCACTGGGTAATATACACATAACATGGTAATTAATGGACATTTTTGGATGTAAACCATGTTAAATGACTTAATATGTGCCTTTTAACCACCTAGGTCATATCAGGATTCCACAGAGGCCCACAGGGTAATATACAAATAACATGGTAACCAATGGACATTTTGGGATGGAAACAAGGTTAAATGACTTGCTATGTGTGCTTTCATCATCTGGGCCATATTAGGATCCGACAGGGGCTCACTGGGCAATATACACAAAGCATGGTTACCAAAGTACATAGTGGGATGAAAACAAGGATAAAATACTTAATATGGGTCCTTTCAACACCCGAACAATGTTAGCTTCGCACAGGAGCACACCTGAAAATATACACATTACAAGATAACCAAGGGATATTGTGAGATGAAAACAAGGTGAAACAACTTAATGTGGGTCTTTTCACTACCCGAGCCATGTTAGGATACCACAGGGACCACCTTGTAATAGACACGTGACATGGAAACCAATGGAGATTTCAGGATAGAAACACGGTGTAATGGCCTAATATGGGTCTTTCCACAACCCGGGGCATATTAGGGTCCCACAGGGGCCCATTTGATAATATAAACATACCATGGCATCTAAAGGAATTGCCGGGAGTATAAATGGCTATAGCTTGTGAACCAAGAGCCGGGGGATCGTCGGGTGTGAACATATGGTCCTATAAAAATAAGTACAAATTTTGAGAAAACGTCGAACAAGGATGGAAAATGTCCTCAAATGTCACTGTCCTCAAATACCACTTGTGATTCCGTACATGTTGTGAACGTACTTCAAAATAAACGTTAATCCTTTAGGTAGTGAAGGGGAACAAATATATATGAAAGAAGTACCGGTAGAGCATAGTATATCGACGATTAAATAACAAAGCTGGAAAAGTACACGACACTTAAGGTAAATGGCTATAGCGCATGAACCACGCAGCGGAAGAGGGCCAGGTTTGAACATATAATGCTAGAAAAAAGAAAGGAACAGAAGGAAAATGGCCGCAAATGGCACCGTCCGCAAATGTCAGTAGTGATTCCGGACAAGGTCGCAACCCACCTCCAGCCTACGCCCAACCCTATACATAGATCTAAAAACAATAATGAAAGATATGCTCAGGAACCCACGAAACGTCACCTTAACAAGCGTAGCTGACCTAATACGACTAGTATGGTAACGTAGAGATGTGGAACACGAGGGAATAGCCAAGGGGGTAAATGATTATAAATGTGCTAAGAATATGTGTGAAGAACATGATGCATGTCCCCATGTTGAAGTACCGAAACCGGTAACTGACAATGTATGGTTTCATTTCAAATTCCATTGCAAGAAAAGCCATGTAGACATCGACAAACATCGAGCGAGCCCAGCTAGTTATTGACAAACATTGCGCTCAGGCTGCCATTAACAAACACCGAGCGCAGGCGGACATTGATGAACACGGAGCCCAGGAAGAACGTGTACGAAAGAGCAAGGAAGAAAGCTGGAATTTACGTATGCTAAAAGAATAGCACAAACACCCAAGGAAACACAACTAAACAGAACACGCACACGTAAACAAATGTTGTAAAATAACTAACGTATGTGACTATGACAAGAAAGAGTTATAATATATTAAAGTAGGTATCCATCTCTTCCAGGTTACAAAATAACCCACCACCACGTTCAAGACGGTAGAGCAAACAAATTGAGAGAATAAAACAGCTAAGGATATTGAGATAGGTGTAAACCAACAGGAATAAAAACTTGGAATGAAACATCAATACGCATGAAACGAAAACTAGTACAACGTAATAAAATAGAGCATGACACAGCAAGTAGGATGATAATACTGATTAGATAAATACGCATGGACCAATACCAGTATAGTATACACTAAGCACCAGCAACTGATTCAAGTAAACAACAGTACATTTAAAACAAATATAGTAGTGAAGCACATTGTTTGGTCATGCACCGCATGAACGAATATCCGAATATATCTAACAAAGAGCACATAGTGGGGACACGTACTTTACACCAATCAATAACGCTGAACGCACATGCTGATTGCTTCCGTAAAACTGAAAGAGATGTTCCATTTTGTATACTGCAGGCAAGATGAATCCTATTGATCAGCTTCTTCGGGTCTACAACGAGGGACAGCTGTAAACAATTTAGGATTTGATGAACGCATGGCGGAACATGTGCAACTGGGAGGCACTGGGACACCGCACATCGCACCCAAGGTTAAGGTACGCGTTTATAAGCAACCTGCTATACTATTGCTGGCACTACGTATGCGAACTTTTACAAGCATGTCAACTGACCGGTCATATTTTGGAACTCTACGCGGGAAAGACGCTATATTTTGAAGCCTTCATTTGGGCTGGAACAGAGCCGGTTTTATGAATTGTGCCATCAGGGCAAAATTGGGGAGTGACCATTCAACCGTAATACCATATATCATTTTATCAGCAAAAAGGAGGCCTATGCTTTCTGGGAATTGTTACGGACGACCGCACCACCACATGCATTTAGGTACGGTATGGGTGTACCAACCCAGTTTGGATACAACAGAGAAGTGCATCACTAGGGCACCAACAAATGGATGTGGTGGTGGAACCGTCCATTCACGCATTTCTTCCATCAATTTCAGATGAAGTGGCAATGGAGATGGAGGAGGAGAGAAGACGATGTGAGGTAGAGGTATACGAAAATAACAGAAGATTCAAGGGTGGAGGAAGAATGTCATATTTCGAACGAAGGTCCGGATATAGAGGAAGATATGCCTCGTACCGTACGGGGAGCACAACCCAATGGGGATATGAGGGATAGTACACTTCCGAATCCACCACAAGAGGACAGAGTCCATTGTGCATCCACTCCTTCAGGAAATGGACATACAGATGTTTCTACTCCTGTTTTGAATACGGACTCAGGAAATCAAGTGCTTGGTAATGCTGCATGCCAGGACGAGGAGCTGACATAACCCAGCGCTACGACTAGTCAAACCAGATTACCGTAAAACCAGGCACCTCATGTGATGGCATAAAATGAAGGGGTTACCATGCCTTGAATGGGAAACATTCGTCCCACCCGGAAATATGCATGGTACCAGAACCCAAGCAAATGGTCATTTAAAAATTATATCCAGACAGTGACAAAGGTACCCTTCTTTGCAATGGATGGGAGATTTATTGAGATTGATTCTGAAGGTGCCAATGTTGACGTTGAAGAATATGTGAATGAGCTATTCTCATTCGCTTTACCGAATATCATTCCCGATGATCCACCAGAGGCGTACGTCGGGTTAACGGTCGAGAGTACGATATCCACCCTCGATCGTCCAATGTTCATAGGATGGTGGAAACGGGATGAACTTTACCCCGAAGTAATTTTATCAGCAATAGAAAACGTACTCAATTCAAATGAGACATTCCCTTTCAGCCGTGTGGTGATAAAGTTATACTGGGTTGACATGCTAAATAGAATCGGAAAAGCGACCCTTAACGGCAACGAATCATTGAGAAAACCTGTTTCCTTTCCAAGTACACCGTCGCACTTCCAAAGTCGGTCCTATGCTTCCCACAGGCGTTGGTTTTGGCAAAGACCCGTGCTGAGAAAGAAGGTAGTATGTAGCTCAAACGAAAATAAAAGGAACAGGACTTGGGGTCCAGAGAAGGGAAGCACAACGTCTTTGTGAAGCATCAAGCATTGATGTGCAGGTACGAGGGGGTTCCAATCGAGAGGAAATCGAGTAGTTTCAGCATTTATCCCTTAAGTACAGAATAATGGTGTATGAGAGAAACCCAGACATAAGGGAAGAGACAGTGTTCTTTTCAGGTCCACCCGCTCCAAATCGACTGTATATTCAGTACACGGAGGATGAGGAAACAGGCTATGGGCATTACATATATAGCATACATAACTTCGTACCTGCGTGTGAGAGGGTATTGCGACATGTGCCTTGTGAGGTATGTCGATCGTTCTCGTCTTAAAGGCGAGTACATATGCTGTAACGACCTTGGAGCTCCGTTCCATTTGTTTTCTTCATTTTTGTTACGAATTTTCCATGTTTAGCTTCAAGGCCAAAAGATTCTTACTATTATGATCGCACTGTCGTCCAGATTCTTTAAGGATTTATTTTCTCATGTTTACGAGCAATGGATTATTTTTTTTATTTTCTTTTGTTTAACTTTCTTGGCGTAAAGATTTATTTCTTGAACTATCTTGTGACGTATCTTTCTTTTTTCTTCCTTTTATTACTTATTTTCTGATTGGATTGTAGTGTCAGTATCCCTGAAGGGGCCAAATCTCAATTCATCTCAAGTATGTGGTCTTATATCATTGGCAAATCTTCCCGCCAAGAGAATTCCTTGATCGCTAAACTCATTAATTTTCTTATGCTAATTAATATATCATTTATTTCCTGTTTTAAGATATACTGTGTTGAAGTTTCATTCAGTGTGCCAAAATTCAGGTAATATTAGTTTTGGTTTGAAACCGAGATCTGGTTCTGGGGTTTATTATTGTTCTTGGGCGTTGCGCTCGTCATCTGTCGATGAAGAAGGCGTTCCCTGTTAGAGATATACTAGAACAAGATACAACGACAAGAGTTAAAAGACGCTGATTCTCAATAAAGTTTTTTAAGTATACTTTTAAATTGCTCCCTTCGTTTCTAAATCAGTGTGCCTGCCGAGGTAATATGAATATTTATTGAAAATATAATTTCAAAGCCATGTTCGCTTACCGAAGCAGCGAAATTTGAAACTTAAAATCTCAACACATGGTCTGCTCTCTGGTTGTCTCCACAGGAAGACATTTTTGACATCTCAGTGAATTTTTTAAAATCATCTTTCATGTTTTGGACTTTCGCAAGCAAAATTTAATAACATCTAAATATAGTTTTGATAGTGACAATTGTTTTGTATACTACGTGTGACATTTTTATTGAGAAGATTTCAGTGCAAAGTTATATCTTTGACATGCAGAGTTAAACTAGGTAAGGGGACATGGGTCTTCCATTTTCGTAATGCTTTGATTTATGTAAGCTGAAGTCCGCTAACAGATCTCTGATTTCTCTCCTTATTTAATATTTTATGATTTTAAGTAATATTGTGCTTTGTACACTCCCATAATTTTAGTGCAATCTGACTACATATACTTTATTCATTCGGCATCGTTTTAGTATCTGCACCCTGTTTCGTCGGCTTTGGTTAAATACCATTAATTTACATTTAAATTTCAACCAGTTTCAAAAACTGTCTGATCGCTAAACCCATAAAAACATACAAATTTTGTATTATGAAATTTCAAATATTTATTTCGGAACACCGATAAAAATGTCAGAAATCTTAATTCTCATATTATGATGTAATGATTAAAAGTGCTTATAGGAAATGACCCATATTTTATAGTGACAATGATACAGTTGGAAAGGGTCAGAAGTTTCAAATATTTGTTAATACTATCGATATCTTCAACGTATAAAACAGTGAATTTTAATACTATTTTTACATACAAGTAATTTTGGACTTGAAGTTTTAAACGAAACGATTTTGTCAAAGCATAATTTTCAACTCAGTATAACTGAATTAATTTACATGGACTGAATAGTGATTTCTAACATACTTTTTCTCCAAACTGAATTTATGACCTGTCGGGTTTCTCTCCTCAAGAGATGTTAATTTCAACTCAAATACAAAGGATATATTTTTTCCGTTCAAATGAACTTCGATGCATATGAAAATATGAATTTTGGAATAATTTGTGTTTCATAACTTGATCTTTCTGTCCTTTTGTTGAAATAAACAATGGATAAAAAGGGTTTAAACATTTTATTGAAATCGCATGTAGTAGTAGCTAATATTTAGGATAATTTGAATCATGATGCTTTATGCAGATATATTTTGAACTTACACTATCGCGTATAGCACAAGTGTTTTAGTGAATGAATTAGTATTAAGGTGAGTGCACGCATATTAAACTTTAATATTCTTTAATTTACGGATTTTTACGTTAATATTGAGTTCAAAATTTGCTACAGTGACCTTGTACACTAGCGGACAATATCGCTGTCTTCTGGCGGATAGGCAGTATGTTAGAACTTCTATTACTACTACTTTTTCCTCTCTTCGCTAGAATACGACGAATGTCACTAGTGCAGTTTCCAACTGTAGGTCCTACTGTAGTGCGTGGTCCATTACTGGTGCGTGAGACCGTTTAGTATTCACTCGTTGTTCTGAGAGATTCAGAATCTTTTATTTTTGCCACCTTTTCTCTTATTTGAGTTTTAAGTTAGCCTCGGTGACTTGCGTAAGTTTATGGATAAACTTTGGTTTATCGCCTCCAGTCTGAAGTGTGTGTGGGTATGGAGGCTTAGGCTACTGTGGTATATTCCATGCGGTGATGTGGATTGTTCTCTGCGCTCTCTTCTCTGATGGGGTGGGGATATTTTTCCTTCTCTGTCTCCCCCCTCTTTTTTCCATCTGTGCTATATTTCAGATTTTAATTATCCTTCGGTAATCGTGTGCTCCCTCTTCGGGATTTCTTACTGGCCTGTCCTGGTGATAAGAGATTATGCTCATTTTGATTCATTTGTTTGATGCTTTATCTTTTTCTGGTACGTTATGTGGCCGTGGGACATGACCTCGGCTGGTGTAGTCGTGACTTAGCTGTCGAGTGACCCGCTTGAGTTGGTCCAGCTGGACGGCTTTCAGTCTGACAGTCTGAGTGTCATTGTTGACCCTTCGCGAGCGTTACCCACTTGTCCACGGGAAAGTGAAGTTCACTTTCTTTCTTTCTTACCCTTCTTTAGGGGAAAGACACACTTTGGAGCACCTTGCAATAGTGAAGATTGGCGAGGCTTAACTGGGGAGCGTCCGGAGTGTTCTGATGTTCGGCTCTTAGGTTGTTTTTGCTCGGCGCTTATCCCGTTTTCACCTTTTGTGTTCTCTGGTGACACGGTTCAGTTTGTTTTGATTTCAGTTGGTCTGAGTGTCCCCGTGGTCTAGTGGTTTGGTGTCTTTCAATGCTCGTTTTGCGAAAAGACGCACGTGATAGATGATAACGCAAGTACACGATTTAAATGTTTGGATTCGCCACATGGGATTTTATAAACAATCACAAAAAAGTTCGGATAAAATGTAGGATGTATGTAACATGGCTAAAGAATGCCCCGACTGCTGTGCCTTTATAGATATACGTCGGCGACGTGCGAGAAGCACGTACTCCCATGAGCACTAGTTCTTGATTAGGAACATGAAACTTAAACGCGAAGATAAATATTTGTGTATTAGACTTAACTCCTAGCTCCAGATGCGAAGAAGAATCACAGGCACGAAGTCAATCTCATGTGTGCATCCCTTAGATGCGCTCAATGTAAAATTACTTGTGCCTCATCCATGGTCTGCAGGGATATGAAAAATGGGGTAATCGCGATTTTAGTTTCAGGACCATGGGTGAGTTTATAGAGCACGTCCTCTAGGAACGGGACCAGTTTCGACGTAACGTATTCCTGACCCACAATGGGTCTCGTTATGACAGCATACTGGAGGCAGTACAATTATAGATGACCAAGGAATGGGCAATTATGTGCGTATGATTGTCCAGGATAGTAATCTGGGCCTCGAAATGACGCTGCGAACCCGAATTGTCTTCCGGGATACGTAAGCATACATAGATGTAAAACTAGCGAGTCTCGAGGAAACCCTAGTGTTCGAAACCAATCTCGAAAAAGGTGAATTCCCGTAACATTTCAACTCCATCGAAAACCAGAAATATAACAGTCCAATTCCACCCTTTGCTATGTTTGATTTTGAGGGTCGAAGTAAAGAGGAGTACGATGCACTGAACAAATGGCATGATGAGTGTTTTCAGAATGAGGACTACGCTTTCGATATGTAACACGAGGCACTGGCGTATTGGAAGAATGATGTGGCCATATTGTCTGCTACGGTAATGAAATTTTCCATCATCGAGCAGAGACCTGAAGGTATTCAGTGCTTCCTGGTATACGCCACAATAGCCAGCCTGGCAATTCACGTATTTCACACTCTGTGCTTGCAGGAAGACACCATATATGTGATTCCTACCTTAGGCTACCAAAACGAGACTGCCAGAGTAAATAAGCCATTCAATGGCTAACCCACATGTTCCGGGTGCATAAACGATACATCCAACAAACAGCAAATGCGACACAGGTCCACGCGGTCAGTGTAAATTAGACGGGTATGCAGAAGAAGGGTTGCAGGCGTATGCCTATGAATTCTTAGGTTGCCTGTTCTATGGCTGTCCATGTACCTAGCTTAACCTCAGGCATGAACGCTTTGGAGACGCGGAAAGCCTAAAACAGTTACTGAACCGATCGAACACGAAAAAACAGTACCTCGAACGATTAGGGTTCAAGGTGATCGCGATATGGAATTACCTGGGATGAGTACGTAAAGCAGGATCCAGCCATCCAGGACTTTATAAGTACCCAATGCGCCGACCTGGAGGCAGGCTTTGTACCTAAGCACGCGTGATACAACAGAAGTATTCCTTTTTATATACAAAAGCAACGATGCTGAACGGCTACGGTACCTAGACATAGCCTCCCTTTACCCATGGGCAAGGGTTCGCAAACCTCCTTCTTATGGGGCAACCGAAGGTGTACAAAGAAATTTTCCCAAGATGGAGGATTGGGAGGGTCTCTATGATTGTAATATGGAGCCCACGACATCCCTTGCCATACCTGTTCTTCCCTATTCTTGCAACGGCAAACTGATGTTTGGATTCTGTCGCACGTGTGTGGAAGAACACAACAACGGGGAATGTGGGCACAACAAAGACCAGTGTTCTCGTGAAACGTTCTGCACCCTCCAGTTGAAAAAAGCCATAACCTGTGGGTATAAACTCGAAAAGTTCCACGAGGTATGGCAGTGAGTGATGTAAGAAGGACTGTTTAAAGACTACGTCTACAGCTTCCTCACAATGAAACAGGAAGTGTGATAAAGAAGAAGTAAAACAGGAAAACATACGACAGTAAGAAGACAAGGAAGAGGTTCGTATGCCATACGCAAACATCGAATATAAGCCCGGTTTGAGGTGGATATCAAAAATATTTTAAACTCCTTATTCGGCAAATTCGGCCAGCGACCCGATCTATCTCTGACGAAAATAGTAAAAGACAACATACGTTATTAAATCTGCTACTGGCTCCTCAATATGAGGTTAGCACCGTGGTCCCGGTCGGGGAGACACCCTGGTTGTTAATATAAGTACGTGGAGAATGGCAACACGCCTCTCCCATTTTACAACGTTACCCTATCTGGATTTATATCATCATGGGCACGATTAAGATTGTATGAACTAATTGAAGATGTAGGCTATGATAGAGTCATATACGAAGATAGGGATTCAATCATGTTTATAGAAAAGAAGGCTGAAAGACCTTTGCTTACCGCTGGTAATTACCTCGGGGAATAAACTGATGAAATAAATAACGGATGGAAAATGAACCAGTTTATTGCGTTGGAACCAAAAAAATACGCGTACTGGATTCGTAATTTAACAACTGTGAAAGTGAAGGATATTTTAAATATTCGGGTTATAACCCTCAAGTTTCAGACCCGCAGATAAATTTAATTCCACCATATCTATGACTTGTACTAAAAATTGAACGTAAAATTATCTTTTTCCCGAATAATATCCGGAGCAAGCCGAGGTTTATCATCGTTTCTAGAAAGGAGACGAAAACAGAATGACCACGAGTAAACGTCGAATTGTCATATGGGACGTAACTGTAACAGACTACAAGATCCTACCCTATCGGTAGAGACGTGACCAAGGACAGACATGTGTGTGAATGTACATAGTTAAGTTATGAAACATGTAAATAGGTATGGATGTGTCGCTGGGGAGTCTTTATCACGATAATGATGATATAAAAGGGGAATGGACTATTGCATTTTGTCAGTACAAGTCGTAATGTTGCCACTTGAACACCCACCAACAGTCTTAATCGCAGGCCCGTTCAGGGCCGGTAAAACTTGCTTCGTAAACAAACTAATTACACAGAGATAAACTGTTTACAGTAAAATTCAACGAAATCGTTTGGTGGTACGGAGGTGCAGTACCAAACATAACAGTTCCCGATATTAAATTCTACCATGGGATTCGTGATATGTACACGTTCGACATTCAACGCAATTCATTGATTTATCATCGATAGTCTAATGAGTGAAACGAACCGCGATATTCCACATCATTTTACAAAATACGCACATCATAAAAGCCTAACCGTCATCTTTATGGTACAAAATTTATTTCCAAAAGATAAATATGCACGTGACATCTCATTGAACGCGCATTATCTTGTGGTGTATAAAACCCCACGTCATAAATTACAAATCGAAAATCTCGCAAGACAAATTATGAATAGACAAGTGAGGGTGTTGTAGAAGTATTTGAAAACGCCACCGAACGACGACGTAGTTACCTAAAGCTTGATTTAATGCAGCAAACACCAGATGCGCTACGACTGCTTACAAATATATTTCCGGATGAAATCATGAATGTATATCCACATGTAAAAGGCATGCAGATCCCCATTACGATCAGTTGACATTAAGATGTCAAGCCTAAAGCATTACCGTAGTGAGCTCCATGTACTTTGCAAATGCAAAGGAAAAAGCGTAAACTAATGCTATAAAAAGGATCCTGAGAGCTGAAGAGCATTCGTACCATTGCACATGTGGCAAAAACACAATAAATGGCAACATTCACTTGTCTTCGCGCAATGACTACGCCGGCATAAGAAGACGCTACGTGCCTAGTCCCTTGCAAGGATTAGTATAATCATTAGGATGATTTTCATAATAACACACATACATGTATTATATTTCTGAACACAATCTTTAGTAAAAATAAATAACATATACGTAAATAAATAAATAAAATCGCACATATAGTTGATATTCATATGATTGAAAACATCGCGAGTAACGCCACGAACGACACACAGGTGAACCTCTGATGGTAAGGTTGGCATACACACAAATCTAAAAATGTTGTTTCTTTTTACGATAACATTCAATACATAAAATAATAAACCTAGTAAATAAAGTATAAAAGCAAATTAAATGAATAGTGAATATAAACTTCGATATTACTTAGTCATTAAAAGTTGTTTTTGATTTATAGAAATTGTAAAAAAACTTAAGACAAACAAATAGAGTTATTTACACATGTTCTGGAAGAGTAACTGTATAATTAGAAAATATTGGTTGTAAATTCTTAATGTAACTGGAAAAACATTACGCTATAATTTTATAGTGTAATAGATTCACATGAATGTTACAACAGAATTTATTGTTTTGTGAAAGAATAAATTTTGTACAAATAATAACTAATTTAAATTGTATTTTGTAGCAAGGCACTCCATATCCCAGTGTATTCCTTGAATTATTGAAGTATAAGAATGTAACACTAGGTATAGTAATCAATAAATGATGGCAATTTTATGACAAATTGTAAAAACAGGTACGGCATAATATTAGTTATAGCAATAGTGAATGTAAGTGTATTTTATGTATTTTTATCTTCCTTGAATTATTTTATCTTGACTACGTAAAAATTACCTATACCAAATTAATAAGAAATAACTATTGCATCATTAATAATTAAGACAAAATGTTGAGAATAATAATAAAATATCGCAAAATCCAAATTATCATATAAACATTACTAGAAAATAATGAGACTTCAAAAAGAAAGTAGAACTGGTTAGGACATTGGTTATAATGAAAGCAGTAAACGTGGTAAATTGTTGTTTGAAGTCAGGTCAACAATATATAATTATATAACAACTGATTCAATAATCAAGGCTAACTAAATAAATAAATCCAACACCGTAATATGTAGTAAGGTTTTAATATTATTAATTTAGAATAAAGATTGTATCGTATTTTGAGGATTATCGACAAACAACAATGAATTAATAATGTACGCAATTTTTATATTCATTTTATAAGTGAGCAAGTTTCAGCTCTGACAGTAGTTCAATATATGACGACACCCCTTTTTTTATTAGAAAGAAAATTGACAGTATTAATATTTAGTAAATATAACAATAAGGTATAGACGTAGAAAGCGGTAAAGTGGCAAACTGATTATTTATTTTGTTAATATAGTAGGAGTAATAACTCATAAATGTTAGAGACAACAAATTCTGACAATACGTCCCACAAAATGTGATAAAATATTAGCAATGCCAACACTGGCAGTAACAGTAATGGCCGACAAGGTATGACTGTAGTCAAGTTTGCGCAGAAGAGCATGATGTTTTATGTAATGCTTATATGACGGGACACCGGCAATCACATGAGTTGAAGGTCGTCGTGTCCTAGTCATACACGTAAAGAGACAAGGCTATTGGAGGAAGACCAACATTGAGGGGGTTGTTTTATTTTAATTTTTTTAAACGCCAATAATTAGAATATTAAATTGCAATTTTTAATGTAGCATATGATCAATGTCTTAAGTTGTAATATAATTTATTTTAAGACACAACTAAATAGATACAGAGTAGTTATTTTAGACATGTGCCAAATATGTGTATTATTATAAAGTACGACGGTTTAGAAAACATTGTTATAACGTAACTAAGGATATACGACAATCGTTGACTCTATAGAAAAACAAATAAGATGAACATTTAATTAAATAAACAGTAAATAAGGCATTAATTTCAGTTGTGAAAGTCACATATTCAGCATTAAGTAAGTGAACTTATGAACTACAGTACAAGTTTGAACGCAATATCAAATAAGTTACCAGCGCAAAACATTTATTAGTGAAATGCAGGTTGAAGTTAAAAAAAAATATTATTACGTATTTTTTATTCATGAATTACCAAAAGAATTGGAACATTAACGTGAATTGTTAAATTTTTCTATTAACACAAACATTATCAACTAAATACATTACATACAATATACATACAGGTGGTAGATCATAACTATGACTACAACGGACTTCGTCAGTTATATAAACGAAAATGTTATTAACTCCGACAGTATCAAACTTAGTGAAAAACAGTATTTGTTATAATATGTTCATATTTACAAAGAATTAATGGCAAGTGCAGTTCAGTAGCGAAAGTGAATAACAATTAAATTATCAAATACGTAAAAACAAGCGAACAATAAGTGAATTATGATGGAAACAGTATAAGTGGCATAAAATGTATTAAATTAAATCACAGCCATATTCAATCCACTAGTGGATGAGGCATCTCCCCGAAGGAAGTAGTTGGTCTACTGCTCCCACGCTGACCAGACGGGTTGGGAGAGGAGAGCCGAAGCTCTCACTGTGATCGCCACTGTCTTTTATTCACAGCAGCTCCCCAATTGTCCTCACGATGCTGGGTCAACACCGAAACTTTTTAGCCCCCACCGGGAATCGAACCCGGGACCGCTCGCACTAAAGTCGAGCGCGCTACCGACTAGGCTACGCAGGAGCTCTGTTTTAACATAAATCCAGAGCTAAATTTTAACATAACATTAACATTTTAACATTTAACATGTATATTTTAACATAAATCAAGTTGTACGATATGAAACTAATAGAACAACACAATTAATAGTTTTGTTTCACTTTTCTCATAATGTCAGTACAGGGTAAATTACAAACAGTGTTTCTAACATTAATATTCAGTATCTTTTCACATAGTGAATATAAGTAGTTAAAGTAAACCATATATAGAACGAAAAGTGACAAACAACTGGACACGAGAATATAATTATCTACGAAGAATGTCAAATAATGAATTGATTTCAATATACTTTTTGGTTACAGATACAAAGACAGATATAATTATGTAGTAATTAATTACATATTTTAATTATGTATTTTATTTATGGATTATGGTCAATTATTTTACAGTGGTCAATTATTTTACAGTAGTCATTTATTAGATCAAAAAATATTGGTTACGGTTAAATTATTATTAACATTTTATATCTTGCAGATTCGAGGTGTTGGTAGAATATGGATCAGAAGATTATTATACAAATTAATAACCAATTATACAAAAAATTGCAAAAAAAAAATAATTCACAAATATTGAATTGGATTGGTAACAAAAGAATTAAAATCAAACAAGTTTAATATCATTTTTTTCTCTCGAAGAATGGTAATGTGGACCACCCATTCGCGTTCCAACGTGAAATAATAAATCAGGCAAATATGTCAAAATTATGTTTAAAAGAAAATCAATGTAACAATAATATGTCAGATGGAATGTAAAAAAGGTGCAAACACGTCGGAAATAAACCAGGAACAGGAGTGTTGAAACTTATGGGCTGATCGCGTGTTACCATAAAAATACAGCAAACGAGGGACTAATTCAGGGGTACTGAGTGGTAAGTACAGACAATAACAATGAATCGCAAACTTGAAAAGAGTAACTAGTCTGGGGTGATTAGTCGGTGATGTGCCGATTTTACGTCACCATCAAGCTTCGTTTATAAACATTGGACACGTAGTCTGAGCTCTCAGACATATTAGATTTTTCAGCTATTACAGTTCGTCACACTAGAGAACATCCTTGGTCATGTAAGTACAACTTTGTCTCTGTTATCCGCTCTTATTCCTGAGTTAGTCCGAGTTGTAGAGTTTAGCGCTCTCAGTGCTGCATTTGCTATGATGTGTTATTAAATTAGACTACAGAATTTATTGACTGCAAATTTCAACTAATCCTCAGTTGTTATAGTCTCTGTCTCACAGTAAAACTACCTTTTCTTATCAGAAGACGACCTCAACTTTCCTCCTTTATGAACCGCTTGCCTCACGTCAATGTTCCCGACGTTGCCGTACTTCAAGCGCTCCTCTCTCTACCGCAAATAAAAATCTAACTTTGTTGTTTCAAAATTAGAAGGAAAGATCTGTAAAGGAGAGAGAAGGGGAAAAGGGGAAGTCCATTTCTGTCATTTAAAGTTTGGCATTAACGTTTTCCATTCTTCAGCAGCTGTACAGTGGGTCGTAAATGATGATTTATGACTGAAGCGGTTTGCCATTTAGATAAAGAATTTCAAGAAAAATGGTTCCGAAGAGACGCAACAAAGAATACTTGTTATTTAATCCTTGAATTTGATTTGATTTCATCCCATGTTCTGAAAACAGAATTTAGTTCAGGTCTCTCGAGACACTCATCCATAAATGGAATCCCATTTACGAATGCGTATCTCTAAGAACATAGACTACGCCTTGGATACACTAAGCAGTTGGACGGCTCTACCACTTAGTGTAGCCATTGGCTTAAATGAGCTACAATGAGGTGACTAAGGCTGTTAAGTCGTATTATATGCGGTCGTCACAATCCTTTCCCCGGGATTGTACACAATATATATATATTCGCACACTTGTTCATGAAGGAGAGATGGGGCACGGTGGCTCAGTTGGTGAGATTCGGTGAGTGGCAGTTGCAGGAGTAAGACGTGTTTTGTGTTCGCTCCAGTGGATCCATTACTTCGAATTTTTCATACGATCTTGCTAGTAAGTGACGGCAGGTTTTCAATCAGCCCACAGTAAAGTGAGTATCGTATCTGTAATTCGCTATTCACGTGAAACTAAATGTTTGTAGAATAGTGCAGTTAGTATGAACAATGTTATGGCGAGAAAAAATACCATAATTATTGATTGCCATGAGTTATGATTCCGTTCTAAAACTCACATAGTTCATGAATTATTAGTGGAACAATTTAAACTAAATCCATTAGAAGCTGTAGAACTTTGCCCTTACAAGGAAGCTATTTTTTGAAAGTACAATCTTCAGAAATCGTACATAGAGTACTCAATACATGTCAAGGAAAGTTTGTGTATAAAGATGAAGGTATTTATCAAGAACTTAGTGTTCAGGAAGAAGACAGTACCAAAGTTAAACTAACAGTGTCAACAGTGCCCCTTGAAATCACCGACGCACAAGTAGCTCAGTTTTTCGCTCAATACGGTACTATCTCCAAAGTATCCCAAATTCAGTATGATCATACTCATATATTTCGTACCTATAACGGCAAACGCTTAGTCATTTTCAATAAGGTCACAGAAGTACCACCCAAATATATTTCTATATTTGGTCATAGTTGTCAAGGAGTGGGACAAACGACACAAGGAACCTGCCATCGCTGTAAAAGTACAAATCATTTAATTAGTGCATGTCCCCATCCTGCTCCAGTTGACCCTACTAAAGTGCAAAAACCATATTCGTTCACAGCTCCTTCAATTCGTGACGTGCCTTTGTGTATGGAAACACTTCCAGTCGTCACTAAAGGTAGGTCTATCTTTCAATGTTAAGGCCTTCCCTCCTCCACAGAAACTGAAGTGACTCAAGCTATTTTATTAAACAAGAATGACAAACAAGAAACAAGTTGCCCGCAGGAATTAGACAGTGCTTCTGTTGAAGAAGGTGTTACTGTTACCGAACACAAGCCAGAATCGATCACGTCCATTGAGTTAGAAGAATACAAAATGTAAATATAAAACAAAAGTCTCCTTTCCTTACTCCCCCACCAGTATACGGTAACTCCGTGCCAACTTATCTTCCAACTGATGAAGGAGACCTTGAAAGTTCCAATAGTGACACAAGTGTTACTAGAAAAGTACAAATAGTAGCGGTCATCCCGCCGTCTTCATTCCAAGAAATTTAATTAAAAAAAACAACTTAGAAGATTCTTAAGTAATTTTATCCCAGTGGGTTTGTTCACAGCAATTAGTTAAGGTACGTACTTTTAATATATCCTTAGTGAACGCCTGGACATTTTGCCGCGCATCATGTGGTTCACAAAGTTTCTGTTCTTTGTCATATTTTTCATGACATTGAAAATAGCCACTTTTAACTTGGCAGGGGCTTACCACCAAAAAGTCTATATGTTGTCACAATTTCTATACTTACATTCGATCAACATTTGTGGTGTCCAAGAGATAGTGCTTTCAGCCATTACCATTCCGAACTATAACATTTATAGGAATAATACCACCGAAACAAACAAATCAGTGGCGTTAATCGCTCGTGTAGATAATATTATTCAAGAAGAAATCCACCATGGTTCTTCCCGCATATCATATGTGAAACGTAATGACATTTACTTTATTAGCTTATACCTCCCAAGTGGTCATCAAAATCGGCAGGAACGAACTCACTTTATAACGAGATTGCTGTTTTTGTCCAACAATTTCACAACAAAAACTATATTATGTGTAGTGACAACAATTCTATTAGTGAAAAAGAAGGTGTTAATTTTGCAGGCAAATATTCACAAGCTTTGAATGACATTGTTGCTCAATTTGAATTAACAGATGGATATAAACATTTATACCCTTATTCAAATGAACCTACTTTGTTTTACAATAAGGGACACTCGCGTTTAGATGTCATTTATGTGTAAAAAAAATTCGCGAAACAGTATCAAAGCTGTCACAGTACAAAAATTGGCGTTTTCGGACCATTCGGCCTTAATCGTTTCAATCGATGGTAATTATCCCTCCCATTTGCGAATGTCTTTTCATTGGAAATTAAATGATTCTTTATTACAAGATGAAACATACTATAAACTAATAAATGATATTTGTAAACAGGTACAAATAAAAAAACAATTGCTTGGTCAAAAAAGCCAATTAGAGTGGTGGCAACAAACAAAGAAATCAATTATTTTTCAGTCCAAAATATACGCCAAAGAAAAAAAGTCGATTTCAGAAAAATCAATAACAATATTATTATCGGCTGCTAAATGAACATTGTAAGCAACTAATTGTTGACCCAATGATAATTATTAAGGTCCGTCAAATTCAAGCCTTTATTTGTAAAATTATCCAATATAGAGATCAAGGTATTATTACTAGAAGTAGCTTATCTAAAATTGGTATTCATGAAAAGTATGTTACAAGCATGTTCTAGAGGAACCAAAAAAAAAGGGATTAAAAAATTTATCAATACGTGTATAGACGAAAATCAACAAACTTTTCAAGGTGAACAAATATATCAAGCAATTCGCTCTCATTATTTAAGTAGTTTTAAGCAAAAAACTTAAATGTTAATAACAAAACTATAAACATCCGAAACTACAACATACTCCCCGATCATTGTAGCGTTGAAATTGATGACCTGATCACCCTCTCGGGGTTTAAAAGAGCAATTTTGAATTCTAATTTACAAGCTACCGGTGGAGAAGATGGTTTGTCCATTCAATTTTATGTTAAATTTAGAAAGATCATCGGCCCTGGGTTAGTCGACATATACAATGAAATTCTCAATAATAATACTATCAATAATGACTTTGTTACCTCTGTAGGAATTCTGTTACCAAAAACCAATCCAGGCGGTCCGAAAGAAACAAAAAGTAAATACAGAGTCATAGCCTTATACAACTGGGATTATAAAATCCTGTCTAAATTACTTAATACTACAATCACTCAACACCTGCCTGACTTAATCAATGTCAATCAGGGAGGGGGGCAGGGACCCAAAATGCTGCTATGATGCTAATGCAATTAAGAGAAAGTTTACACTTAGCATCTACCTTAAAGGACTTTAGATTTGCTATCCTCAGTTTAGATCTACCCTTGGCCTTCTATAACATAAATCATCACTACTTATACAGAGTGTTGCACAAACTAAACTTTCCAGTTCAGTTTGTAAATACTACCCAGTCCATTTTAAGTCACCGTTACATGAAATTCAGCGATCTAAATGTGTCGTTTGTCCCACTACTTGACAACTATGACCAACCATACGTAAACAGCCAGACACTCTCACACACAGGTTAGAGAGTTGTAAACAAACCAAATGCTGTCAAAAAATATTAGCCAGAATTAATCGAACTAGTCCAATACATACTTCCCCTAATTATTTGTTACAACCACCTGATTTTCAATGTTATTTGAACACAAAAAATAATTTCGTTAACTGGTTTACAGCTCAAATTTTACAGTTATTACCAGTTGAACGTGAAATCAACAATGGAGACTGGTATGTTAGTCAAAATAAATTTAGATATTAACAACTTGATAAAAAAAAAGAAAGAAATATCAATTCGCTCAATTCATCAATGCTGTATACTAAAGATCAAAATCTTGTTTGTCATTTTTTTTCTTTTTTTTCAGTATAGTAGTCATGTTACTGTAGTTAATAATTTTAATAAGAATATTATGTCAAGGTATATTTCCTCAGATTGATCAACAACAAACAGAAGTAGTAATAATTAAAAACAATGTTATACATTATAAGCTATATTACCACAAAGTTAACAAAATTTGTTTGATGTTTTGCTTTTGTAAGTTTTCGCTTTTTGTATAAACCTTACATGAGTTAAAATAAAAGTGTTAAAAAAAAAATTGGTAGAGCGCTCATCTCTGCTACTAGGGGTCGGATCGATCCCTGCTCATGCCATGTGGGCTTTTTGGTGGAGAAACCGTGTGTGGGAGGTTTCTCGGGGTACTCCCTTTTCCTCCCACTTTCTTGATTCCAACAATTCACCCATCATCATCCATACAGCCTGAGCCAAAGTGGCCTAAAGGCCTTAAATAAATTTCAATTTCAACTTAACCTTCTGCCTTGAACACGGCGATATACATTCATTTCTAATTAAAATAGATCTAAGCATAATTTGCTGTTAAAATGACTGTTAGATTATTAGGAAGATAAGACACACAAATTTAATATAGCAACAAAATTACATAAGCATCACTTATCGGTCACCCTTGCCGACAACTGGAACGCTCGTGAATTTTATAAACCTAAAGTCGGCCACAATAATATACTTATTAGGTATGACAGACCACTAAACTTAGCCCAAGTTTGTGCTACGTTGTTCCACAGTGAATGTAGCAATCTACCTTAAAGTCATGCACCGATTACGAGAAAAGGTGTGGCGCCAGAAATGTGGCTAAAGAAGTCCTTCATGGAACATTTCGATAATGCACATCCCTATTCCTCACTCGCTGTCTGAGAATTTCTGGCAGACCACCAGACACCTGTCGTCCCACAACCAGCCTGCTCTCTTCATTTCGCACCAGCCAGCTTCTTCCTCTTCCCTAACTCGAAATCAATCTTCAAAGATAGTATATTCTAGACCACAGAGGAAACTCGGAACAACTCGCTACGGGATCTAGGCCATTCCAAAACTGAAGTTTCAGCAGGCATGTCAGAACATTCAGGAACGCTTTAAAGTGTCTGCGCAGTAGAGAGGAGTGTTTTGAAGAAGACTTGCTCTGATAATTTGTGAGTATTACCATTTTCTCAATTATTCAAAAGTTCTGTTTCTCTTAAAACAGTCCTTGTATTAAGAGTTCTAGATGCCATACCAAAGAGCATTTAGTGGAGGGAATATTGCTTAGAGTGGGGGGCGTAAAAGCAGTCATGCTTTACAGTTTAGTTTCTGTCTTTTTAAGGAGAAGAAATTTTTTTTAGAGCTTCTACATCCAGTGCATGAAATTTTGAAGACTCTTAAATCTAGGATTACTAAGAGATGATTTGAAGTGATCATAACTGTTGTATCTATTTCCATTCTATAACAAATTAGACTGACTGTGACTGAAAGCTAAATAAATTATGCTAGATGACAATAATGACGAGCGTAGGAAACAGCTAGGCATTAACAACACAAACAAGGAAAGCGAAGTGTAAAAGTATGAAATATTTTATTATTATGAAGAAGATTCCTGAAAACATATGATTGCGCACTCTTGGTCACTGACAACATTTAACTGAAAGACAAATATTAATACATAATGATTTACGGTAGCTTATAATAAAAATTTATTTATTATTGGAATTTATTGAGAACGTATTTTTACATTTTAATTTTTCATTGCGTTTTCTTGTTTTATACTCAAACAGAAATCAATGTAATCCTTTTTTAAACATGAGATTTTTTTTATTTTTTACTAAATTCTTCTTCGTAAAGAAATGTGGATTAAAATAAAATGCTATATATCTATTATATTGTTGCCCCTCCTGTAAAATTGTTTGCCCGTCCTTAAATCTAGTTCTGGCTACGGGCCTGTATGAGTATTAAGGAAAAGCGCTCCTATGAATTAGCATTTATTTTCCATTAGTGAGGTTTACTTTTGAATTTCAACCCCCCAAAACGGAGTTAAAATTTATTTTTGGAAAATTATTTTCAGTGTTAAAACATCAGGATTTTGTGAACAATATTGTAGATAAGTTCATGGAAATATCTTGAAAACTTTAGTTTTTACAGGCCTGTTTCTCAGTTTCATGAACTAAACAAAAAAAAAAAAAAGTGGCATTTAGGACAAGGATGGGCACTTAACTTCTAACGAAGAACTGAAAATTACTTGATAATGTGTATGGCGAAAATTGAACCGTACATTTTGAAACTGATTAAATCAAAAGAAGCTCAGATTTTGCGCTGAGCTTGTGCAATCTTTTGTAACTTTTTTTTTTTTGTCTTTTTTAATTTTGTGTAACATTTGCTTTTCATTTGAAAACATGACACTTGAATAGATGCATTTGATATTAAATAACCTAATTATATTACCGGAAAACTATTCAACAAATTGTATTATCTTTAGTAGTTATTAAAACAAGTAAAATGAAATATCTTCTTTGAAATGTATTAGTTTTCTCCAAAACCTTGGTTACATGTAATTTTTCATCTCTTCTCGCGACTCCCTTGCAGATAACTCGCGGGAGTCGCGACCTCTACGTTGAGAAACCCTGATTTATAACATTTGAAACACTGGAGGAACAATTTATCGCTTTAAACTATTAAAAAGCGACAGAGTTTTTACCCTAAATTTTAGGACCGTATTCTTACGGGCATCTTCTAAGTTAACTAAGGAAGCCAGATACCTCTAATTTTTTTCGGTATATAATACCAATATCGACAGCTGGTAAAACTTAAATATCAAGTTCTTCGCTCCGAATACTCAATAGTTCTCGGAAATGGACCTATTTTTATACATTTTTTGTAACATATATCTTCTTCTTGTTTTAATTATATTAACTATAAAATGGCCGACCAAAGACTAACGCCCTCATCCTATGTACTTTTGTCGTGTGAAAAAGAGGAAGGAATAAAAATTACTTTTTAAGTACTGTATATAAAGGTTCGCGAAACTACAGCTTGGAACAATTTATAGATGATAGGAGACATCTGGCGACCGCAAGCTGAACTCAGAGGAACATAATTATACAAAATGAGTATTTTGGTACAGTTCCTGCCACCTAGCGGTGGGAAAATGTACTTGATATCTTCGTCACAATTTCTAATTGAAAGATTTCCCGGAAGAAGGAAATGCTTTTCATGGTGAATGCTTTAAGAAGCTGGTCACTGTTTCAATGTTCAAGTGGTTTATCAAGGATTTTTTGCCTTATTTGTTATGGTGGAGTTAAGGTCGATGAAAACCTGTTGTTCCAGTCAACAATAAAGACATAAGAATAATAACAAAAGAATACAGACAGGGATTAAGGTACATCATAACACAGCCATGAATACACAGAGAAGAGAGAGAGAGACTGAAATATTTCCAATGCCATCACTCAAGTATGCATTTACCACGAGAACAAATGTAATTTGAAGTTAAAAGTTAGGATAGAAGCACACTAGAAAGTAAGTTGAAACAGAGCACAGTGAAGCAAAACGATGTGGTACTAAATCCATATGGACTGCTCACATCTGTAGACCTGTGAGAGGGGTCTGGGCTAGTCCACGGGGTGGAGTGGAAAGTGCCCAAGCAATCAGCGACTTTTAGCGGGCAGCGTTCGTGTTTATCGAGAGTTCATTATTGTAGGAGGAAATACCCGGCCAGACAGTTCTTGTAATTCCTTACAGAATACCTTTCTTCTCCTGCAGATATGTAAACAACCTTGTGCGTGACACTATTATTTGTGCCTTATCCCCATACCAGTATTTTAGTATTTTAATTTAAACAGCCTAAAACCTAGTTCTACAATAACCTTGAGTCTGTTAATAATATGCTTTAAGTAGTTCATTATCAGGAAATAATGTTAGTTAATTATAAGGCAAAGATTCTTTCATTTTATATACCATTGCGGTTTAGCTATTAGAAGTTCTTTACTTAAAACATATATTTATGGCGTTTAAACATCTCTGACTCAGGCCTCAAAAGTTATTTTTTAAACTATATAACTATTTTACACTGTAAAATGGAAATTAAGGGGAAGAAAGTTTTATCAGTGTACCGTGGTGCAATTTTCTTAGAAATGATCTATCAGCATGCTCATTTAATTTCAAAATCGAAATACTGATAGAAATAATTTATCAACTTGCTACAAAAGAAACGAGCTTACTAGTCTTATTTCAAAACCGCCATCTTCTTATTTCAAATTAAATAAGAATGTTTATATCTCATTTCTAAAAAGAAAAAAAAACTTTCTGGATGCACAGATAAGAACTTCTTTTTCAATTTTAAGGAACTGTTTTTACCGTTTACGGAAATGTTATTGTTTATCATTTCTACAGGGAAGTATCACTTCTACATGCCAATACTTGAAAACTGGGAGAAAACAACAGACTCTGCAAAGTGTTTGCCAAATAGATGTCGGACCTCTTGTGCTTGTGTTTGTGTTCTGGATTTGGTTACCGTTAGAGCCCTTCAAAAAGAAACCAACAACGCAGCTCAAGACGTCATTTGTGGTCGCTCTCCTTTACTCTTACTTCCCTATTTGTTTGCATTTATTGTTTTCTGTAGTAGCTACTTTTTGCCCCGTTGCCATAATTTGAACCATTTCAACCTGTCCGACCGAGACAATCTGTCTCATCATAAAGAAAACATGAAAACAGTGACGTAACGTTCGGGCCCGCAATGCGGGCGGGCCCAGGTAAAAGAAGGCCCGCGTCCGATTTTCTAGATTTATATTATTTAATACAATTTTAATTTCTAATTTAAGGAGAAATATTGCATGCAAAAGGCAGAAACTAAAAGCTTGATTGATCCGGAGTTCAGTTTTATGATGTTAAGAGAATCTCCCATTTGTTAGCGAGGGATGCAGTTAACGACATTGCCCTTTCAACGTCACTGTGATTTTTAACAATTCTAGGCTACTAAGGAAATCAACTTTCTTATTTCGTTCTTCTGGAAGATGCCAAAGAAGAATTATATGTTGCCACTCGTTATGCGAAAGATTCCGTTATATCGATGGAGTTGTCGGATTGACTTCATATTTGATATATAGACACCTTACGACCTCTAGAGTGTATATCCGGCGCAAGGTGGCGCTACGACCGAAAATTTCAAAAATACTCAAATTCGATTTTTTAAGCATTTTAGACATGATCACGCCCCTAAGTTGTTAATAAGCGAAGTTATGCGGGCCCCCGGGCAAGTCAATTACTTGGGGCTCATTTAATTTGGTATTAAACCTAAATTTAAATTTATCGTCAGTAGCAGTATACACTAACACTACTTGTGTTTGCTATACACTTTTATAAAGGGGCCCGGATAAAAGTTTTGCTGGCGGGCCCGCACTCATTTCGTCACGCTACTGCATGAAAAGTATACTGAAGAGCGACCAAGACCTCTGGCTCTTTTCTGATGATAAGAGCAATAAACATCCCTCCGTGTGGTTCAGTTTCAAGCGGATGCTACACTGTCGTCAAAGAAGGCAGATTTCTTGTTAGTGTAGCTTCACTATTTTACAATTTGTTCAGAATAATGATTTGCTGCTACAAAGGATAGGACAACAATAACAAATTGCTGGTACAGCAAGTACAATAAAAGAATGGTTTATAGCCTAAAACAGTCCCATCGCCTAATGCGCCAAAGCTTCCAGCAACTTTGTGCACATAAGAAGTGGTTCAGTGTTGAGAGATTATTGTGGTTGTGAAAGTGTTGTGCTAGAAACTCTATAATTCAGTTTGCTTTGATGGCGACGCGTCAGCGCCCAATGTCACAACGTCAATGGCTGCTTCATCATAACCATGCCTTGACTATCCATTCCATCGAAGATTTATATATATATATATATATATATATATATATATATATATATGTGTGTGTGTGTGTGTGTGTGTGTATGTATGTATGTATGTAATTCCCGGGCTTTCTTCTCATACCATTCAAATGCTAGGATGGTACATTCAACTTAGGCCCTGGTCTATTCATTCCCTCATATTTCCCCTGCTATATCCCGGCCTGAGCCATAAATGACTAAAACCCAGAAACAGATTCATATATCTGAATTTTATATAGGTGATATATGTGGCGATGAGTTTTATAGGTGTATAATATACAGTATATTTCTGATTGTGGATTTGCCTGAACCTATAAAACTCATTGTCACATTTCAGTCTTTTACATTTACGGTGGAGTGATTTGGCACGGAGGTTGCACCTCGCATGACAGGTAACATCCTAAATTTTGCATATGAGACTAACGGAAGATCCCATTTACCGATAGAAGAGTGTCTGGGTTACAGAGCGATTAAATTACATTTGTATAAAAGAGGTAACTCTTAGTTTTGCAGGTACGATTACCGGGACCTTCATCCTTAGCGCTCGTCATAGAATAAGCAGATACTGCTTAGGTTAATTTTGACGATTTGAAATGTTACTAAAATATCAATAAATAACAACAGAATTGTGACAGTTAAATGCATATACAGAAAAATTCATATACAGTTAAATGTATATACCATCACTTCTCATAAGTATTACTGTAAATGAGATAGAAAGCTCGGCGATACTTTCTTACTTTTCATTAAATGTTACTGGCAACCTGGTCACCAGCTACTTCCTATTGGATACTGAATAGTGTCTTCCTACCCCTCATTAAGCTGTGACTCCGCCCTCGCGTCTACAGATGTCAGCAGTCCACTTATGCTTCGTGACTCTACTACCCATTTCATAAAGACTGGACCCTGACTTCGCGGTTCTGCCATGACGTAACCTCAAGAGATATTGGATTGTCGTACCTCGTTGGAATTGTTAGAATGTTGCCTTTTTAATACTGGACAAATAAAATTTTCCTCTGTAATGTGTGGTGAGAAAAACATACAAATTAGCAAAAAAAAAGTGCGACTTTTTAAGTATTTTTTTGGAAATTCGATTTTATATGTGTATCTCCAAAATGAGATCACGTGGAAAAATTTCTTGTGCACGATATGTAGATGCACCTATTGCCTGTAATTTGTGAGAATCTTAATTCTCTTCACTTAATACTTTTCTTGTAATTAAATACAAGGTGTAGCGCTGCGATCTCCTTTCTCGTGATATGTAGAGAAACGTACAAAAAACAGTTCGAAAATTTGAAACTTTAGTGTTAAATACATTTATAGCTCTTACCGAAGAGGGTTCTAGCGTTTATAGTATTGAGTTTAAAATAAATGGTGTTAGTATAAAATATTATGTACGGTAAGCGGAAAGCCATGTTGCAATTCGCGCTTAGAATATAAAGATACCCTATAAAATAACTGAAACGGCGGCAACGCTGAGAAGCGCGTCTCGTGCCGCGTTGCCGTGATAAAGAAACTGGGCGCGGAGCACACTTTGCAACAAAGAAATAAAATATTAGAATAGTAAGAGCAGACTTTTAGTTATGTAAGGTCAAGAATATCTCAATGCATCGTAGAAACATGAATAATAATTAGGCTTGTCAATTTTACAGTGTAAAAATCCGGGAGATTTATTAAAAAGCTCAAATTTAACTTTTAATAAACATTTTAAAACGTTTGTGCACGACAGTACGTAGGAAAACACCTCAGCTGTTGTGTTATCGACACAACAACAACAACTACTACTATTCCTATTATCAGGGACGTATTTACAGGGTAGGTCCGTGGGGTCTGGAGCTCGTTAAATTAAGAGTTTTAGACAGAATTAGTGTAACTTTAGGCATAATTATATGTATTTAATATACATTTCATACCCAGACACACCTTGGACCCTCTTAGTTTATTATATACACAATTTGCCTTGGACCCCCTGAAGCTCGTGAACTTCTTCCAAATTGATCTTCTGACTACTACTATTACTTAGAACAAGATTCATTCAATATTTATCAACATTCGTAAATGGAATTTTGATAGCGATTTGTATTTCACCATGCACTTTATAGCAATTTGGGTTTCAGTACTCATTTTGTAACAAGGTCTGTAGTACTGGTGGCAACGTCGCAGACTTCGGAACGGCAACGAGCTGGTTCGCGGGTTCGAACTTCGCACCACGCGACTATTCATGCTGATTGGGGTTTAAATTTCCTGTTACACCAGGTGAATGTCGGGAAGGTACCTTCAAACTAGGCCACGACTGATTCCTCCTCACATCTTCTCCCCTTCTTCATCCTGGCCTGAGCAAAAGTTGCCTAAAGGTCACAAACAAATAAAAAAAACAGCTTTTGTCCCTGAAAACAGTATTACCGATTTTTTCAAGGAACAATGTTTTCAACATAACGAAGTACTCTACTATCACGAGGTAGAGCTGAAATGTGACCCAAACATACATGGCCCGGAGAAACGGTCCGAAACTTGACCCGGTCTTGATCCAAAGCTCGATCTTGAACCATGTGACGGCTGACTGTGACTCGGCGACCCGATGCTCGAATCTTGACCCAATTGACCCGGTGGCCCAAGTTGAACCCAGTGACTTGATCTTGTTCGTGTGGTTTGAATATACTGATATCGTAATTCATGAGATTCCTTGAGAAGTACAGAACTTGATTTTTGAAAGTTTTAAAATATGTTAACGCTTTTATCCTATTTAATACTTCAAACACGAAATTATCTCAGAATAGCCTTTCAGCGACGGTTTTTTGTTTTCTCTGGTGACAGTGGGTACCGGACCAAAACCAGTACTGTTGCCTTGCAGTTAGTAGGGGGATCTACAAAGGCTAGGGGACGATAACCTCGAACAAAAATATCATTGTGAGGGGAAGCAGCATCACCATTACCACTCTGAGGCTGAAGATGAATGACATCGGCAAGGATCAGAGATGGACAGAGGACGACATCTTGAATGTCTACCTTTACTGCGAGGTCGTAGAGCTGACAACTCTACACCGCTAAAACATGTCAAGAAATAGTAACAGATGGTTCATGGATTCTCCTGGGGTAAAATATTCCGGAGGTAAACTAGTCCCTCATTCGGATCTCCGGGCTGGGACTGCTTCAGGGGGCTCTATGAACAGGATTAAGAAAGACCTTAGAATAGGAACGTGGAACGTACGAACATTATACCAAACGGGCGCTCTTCAGGTGGCGGTACGCGAGACCGAGAAGTACGAGCTAGATATATTAGCGATACAAGAAGTTCGGTGGGAGGGTCAAGATAGCATCCCACAGGGCAAGTACTCTTTCTACTACGGAGGAACACAGTCTCACGATTTCGGAACAGGATTCCTCATTAAGAACAGTATCCTTCAGGCGGTTCAGAATATAGAGTTCGTAAACAAAAGGCTTTCGTACGTTACGATACGTACTCGATGGGGCAACACGGCTTTATTAAACGTCTATGCTCCGACCGATGTGGCTACTGATAACGACAAAGATATATTCTACGATGAGCTAGAAAGGCTGTTTGACCGAATGATGAAGTATAATTCGAAAATTGTGTTGGGTGATTTCAATGCAAAGGTAGGGAGGGAAGAAAAATAGAGACCTACTATAGGCAAATACAGTCTTCACGAAAAGACCAATAAGAATGGAGATAGACTGATCGCTTTCGCGATTTCGAAAAACCTACTGGTAAAGAGCACGTACTTTGAACACAAAGATATTCACAAATACACATGGATATCTCAAGACGGCAAAACTCTCAACCAGATCGATCACGTATGAGTAGACAGACGAAGACACACCAAAATAATGGATGTTAGGTCCTACATAGGAGCGGAAGGTGACACCGACCATCAATTAGTGATCACAAAAGTAAGGGAAAAGTTATGCAACGCGAACAGAGAAAACAAAGGGCCAAAACAACTTAAATTCGAAATGAAACTATTAAATAATCCGAGCATAAAAGCATATTACCAACTCGAACTCTCAAATAGGTTCGAAATCCTAGCCGACTCGAGTAATAATAATGATGATATTAATAATAAAATTGATGTAAGCAAGATGTGGGAGGCAATTCGTGAAACAATTAAGAGTGCAGCGAAGGAACGTGTAGGTGAAAAGAAATAACAGAAAAACAAACCTTGGTTTGATGAAGAATGCCTTAAGCTTCATGAGGAACGAAAACAAGCAAGGCAACGATCGCTAAGTAACAAAAGCGAAGCAAATATCAACCACTAGTAACGTGAAACGAGACGCCACATTCGGGTTCGGAAACAAAAAGCGAGAATATCTGACGCAGAAGATTCAGGAGATAGAGGAAAACGACAAGACAAATAACAT